>JAJOZX010012773.1:0-15000 GCA_023014485.1 Bathynomus jamesi | reverse complement strand
TGGAAAATGTGAGAAATTAAATAAGTAAAAGAGTAGACATTAAATCAGAACTAATATACATACAAAAATTTGTCAAAGTTCTGGAAAATCAGTACAGTATTAAAGGCGAATTTAGTTTATTTTTAAACTCAATTGCATTAAAAATAATTTATTTTAAGAAAAAATCACCTTTTTTCTAAGAAAAAAATCACCTCAAATTTTCTTTAAGTAGATGTACTAAATTTCAAATGATTAATTTCGTAATTAATGAATTTCTCAGTCGTAAATAAATAAATATAAAATTTCAAAAATTAATTACAAAGCACTTATAAATTATGTTCTCATTTGCATTCTGTATTAAAATGGTGCATACAGATGAGTAATTTCATTTCTAAACGAGATTGGAGATCCAATAAATGAGCCTTCATTACGAAATGGATTCATATTATAGAAAAGGAGTCATATATATGTATCCTTAACCTCATCACTTTTATAAAAGCATCCTGCAGGAGAATTCCGAAACCCCTTCAGTAAAAAGGATAAAAAGGGTCTTTTATAACTTGGCCTTTTTTGTTTGCCAGGTAAGATTTCTCGGCGATGCAGGAAATTAAGAATATCAGGAACTGAAATTAACTCTGACAGAGTCTTTGAAGGCTGAACAAGCTCACTGAAAGTAGTGTTTTGATAACGAAGATCCGTAATTATGTCGTAAGTGATAATGTTTTTAGTCTTTTGATCTTCTAACGCAATGTGGGCAAAAGATATTACTTTACTAATGTCATATTACTAAATATTATTTGTTCCGTCATACCTTCAGCTTTGAATGGGAAGCCATGATGAAAAATAATTTATTAATTCATACTGGAAATATTATATATATATTACTTTATGTTACTTTATGAGAGTTTGAACGACGGTTCAGGATCGACCTGCGGTCAACCTCTCTGCAGCATCCCGCCGCATTTGCGGGATTTGGTGAAAGAGAAATTTGATGTCTGATCTTCTCCTGCCCTCGTACCCAGCCACGCATGGCTGGTCAGGGAATTTGCACAGGAATCTGTCCAGCTGGTTCTTGAAGTTATTCAGGTCGGTGTGCTGGAGGTTCCTCACTTCTTTTGGTAGGACATAAAAAGCTTTGGGCCTCGTATTCTGAGGGTATTTTCCATCCTCGTTTTCATGGCCCACCTATCCCACAGCAGCTGGGACATTACAAATTCTACCTCTTCTCTCATTCCAGTTTGTTTCTATTTCATTTTTAAGGTTAGGGACAAAACTCTCAAGAATTTTTCATATGTATATTCTTGCGTCTTCTTTCCAGAGAGTAAAGTTTCAGGAATTGTAGTCGAGGCCAGCAGTTTTCATCTTTCGTTTCCTCTATCTTAGACATAAAGGTCCCTTGTATACTGTAGCTTCAGTGTTCACAATGTCTCGTTTTCTGTATGGGCTTGTGAGTACTGAGCAATACTCAATTATCGGTAGGACAAGACTCTTCCATAATTTCAGCATGATGTTTGCTTTTCTGCTGCGGAAGCTCCTCCAGATGATTCCCATTATTTTTCTAGCCGTTATAATTTTTATGTTAATTTTGATGTTGATGTCTCTGAATTCTCCAAGATCCCTGACTTGTGGATTTAACGTTATCTGTCTGGCTTGCAGAGTTTTGTACCCTTTATTCTGTAGCTTCTTGTTATTACCATACCTTAAAAGTTGGAATTTTTCTTCGTTGAACTTCATATTGTTGTCTTCTGTCCACTGGAATAATGTTTCAATGTCGTTTTGTAATTTTTCTACGTCACTTTCATTCAATATTTCCTTGCATATCTTTGTGTCATCTGCGAAACATGATACAATACTGTTATTGATATCTGCATCAGTATCTGCAATCATTATTATGAACAGCAAGGGAGCTAATACAGTACTGTCCCTTGTGGGACAGAGCTCTCTACTTCCGAGACTTCCGATTTGAATCTATTTCTTACCACTCTTTGTGTTCTTCGCGTCAAGAAATTAAATATCTGTCCTCCTAGCTTTCCAGTAATTCCTGTATTCTTAAGTTTGTGTGTTGTAATTCCATGATCACATTAGCGAAGGCTTTAGCAAAGTCAGTATATCATATATTACATATATGGTTTGCCCTCGACACAGTGCTTCTAATAGTTTCTCCTGGTGGCCTAATCGCTGTGATAGACATGATCTTCCAGCCCTGAAGCCATGTTGATTTGGGTTGTATAAGTTCTTTTCTTGTATCTCGTATGTAGTTTTGCTTCTAATTATACGTTCAGTTAGGTGGGAGGTGAGAGCTACTGGCCAATAATTTTTGGGCATTGTTCTGTTACCACCTTTAAATAGGGGGGCATTGTTCGCGTTCTTTAATGGAAGTGGAATTTCTCATGTGTCGAGTGATTTCTTCCATAGTAAATATAGTGGTTTGGCAATACTCTCTACATTTCTTCAGAAACGTGGCACTCCATGTGTCTGGTCCTGGTGCCGCATTGTCTCGCATCTGTGATAGAGCCTTAATTACATCTTCTCCCGAGAACTCTAAGTCTATTAATAGGTTTGTGCCAGAATTTGTTCTTGGGATTTGTATCCATGTCGAAAAATTCGTCTGGGTTTTCTATTTTCATCTCGGACTTAAGGGTGCTAAACACAGACTAAATTGTTCCTTAAGCAGTTCGCTCATTTTTTGGGGGTCATTTGTGTGTTTGGCCTCTCCGTCTATCAACGGACCAATACTCTCTTTACACTGCATTTTCCTTTTCGCAAACGTGTTGAAGTATTTTGGGTTATTTTTTATGTTTTCTGCTACCTTGTTTTCCTCCTCATTTGTCTTATGTATGAATGTTTGCTTTAGGTCCATTTCTATTTCGCCTAGTTTCCTTCCTAGTTTGAATCTCCTTGCATCAGTTCTGCATCTGTGGAGATGCTTTACAGCTTGCTTCCGTTGTCTAAATAGTGTTCTGATTTTTCTCTCGAGCTTGCTAAGTTTTTTTTTTTGTCTCTCTGGAACATGCTTCAGTAATATACTGTAGGTTTGGTTTCTGTCTCCATTATACATAGCATTTGTTCTGGAGTCTTCTCGTGAAGTAACAATTCCCAAGTTACTTCCTTTAAATCTTTATTTACACTTTCCCAATTTACTTTCTTTGAATTTATGTTGAAGCCTTCAAATATTCCTTCTGACTCTCTGGGATGCGTTTTGGGACCTCTGGGTGTAACTTCAATTGTATGTTGAGCTTCGTCATTACCATTGTACTGTACATCAATTTCATTTTCATCATCTAAACTCCACGTTTCCGGTGGCCTTGGTACTGGCAAATGTTTATTATATAAACCACGCCTTATGGCTGATGGTAAATTTGGGTATTGTACCATATGTTTAGATTTCGCAGTAATGCCTAGTATATTTGTTAAGCAGAAATAACAATCCGTTAAATGGGCTTTCGGTCTCTCCATATCATCGGAACAGCAAACGGCATTTGACGAGACCCATTTAGCCAGCCTGTCAGAAGTCTTAAACACGTAATACAGCATATATGAGGTGCCCACGTCTTGTTCTGATCCCCTACCTTGCAACCAAAATAAAGTTCGTATGCTTTTTTGACGATAGGGGTGAAATTTCGCCTTTGAAGTTTAAGTGTTAACTCTCTGCACACATAACAGAAACAGTTTGGATGGTTGACACACTTGCGTGGCATTCTGTCATGAAACAATACGAACGCACTGACACAAAAAATGATTAAAGAAAATCATGAATAAAATGCACGATGTTTACTGAGTGAAATAAAATGAGTAACTGACAAATGAAAGTCAACAGTGACGTGTAGCAACTTATAAGCAGAGGAAGAGGAAGGGGCAGACCCCGCCCCCTTCCTATTATCACTCAAATCCTAAGTAATGTAAATTCGTGTGTCACTCTAAAACTACGGGTGATAGAAAAATTCTGTTTTCATTTTCGTAATCAACGTAAAAAAATACACATAGTTCAAGTAAAAATATCTCTGACAAAAATTTTGTTGACCAGTGAATTATTTGCCGAAAGCGAAAAATTTGATTAAACACGGTCCGCCAAACACGCTCTAATACAGTAGTACTGTACCCGTGTCAATGCGCGCTCTAGTGTTTTCTCCTACACTCTCCAACACCCCCGCATCTCCCTCCCTCTCGCGTCACCCATCGCTCATCCTTTATCTCAGTCCCGCTACCGCGTAAAGTTCAGTGAAGTTCAGATAAGTTGCGTGGTGGTATGAATAGAATCACTTGGCCGCAAGTATCACATGAATGAATCTCCCATACGCACCATCCGAAAGAGTGAAGAAAAGATACGTACTATTTTCATTTAATATTTTTTATTTATCATATGTAAATATCATTATGTTTATGATTTTATTATGTTCTATTTTATATACAATATGGGTAGGGAAATTCATTTATGTGTAAATAAAAAATCTACGTATCTAAGTATTAATGGGAGACTTTACGCGGTCGCGTTCACGTATCCCCATTTATCCCAAAAGATATTAAGTTTGTCCATCGCAGATTTACCTTACGCGCCGTTCTCGAGGAACCTAACCCCCTCGTTCGATGAGGTTTTACTATATACTGTGTATATATATATATATATATATTATATATATATATATATATTTGTCGTGCGCAACCCTTAATTTATGTGGTGCGCACCTTTTTCAATTGCACTTATTTCTTACGTGCGTGTTTGTTTATTTCAGGATGACTCTGCCTATCCACTCGGATGGCCCTTTAATTTTATACGCGTATTTTCCCTCAGCTTACTTGAAGCCCACTTTGGATTTCCCACTTTCAATGTTAATTTACCTTCAGCTTACAAGAGAGGCCTATTGCAAGGTAGCATAAAAACGACACACTCCCTCTTATAAAGTTTATTTCATTTCACTCCAATTAGTACATAAATTCAAAGAAATAAGCTGATGTACGATTACAAATTTTGTTAAAAAGAAAAAATCAAATTGTACATTTTAGAAAAATGTTTACAAATATTTAAGTCTCAAAAATCATATATACAGAGGGTTTTTTTTTATTTGCGTGTAACTTTAAAAAACAGCACTAAATTCAAATTTCGTAATCTAAGAAGAGGTTGGAAAAATGGTTTGCTTACAAAAATTTTGGAAAGTTACTCTCGACAGTTCTGCGCGAGTTCCGCAGATTTGTTTCCAGAAAAAAGTCCGTCAAATAAATTAGATTTCTTCACATAATAACTGAATGGTCATGCACTAACTTCCCTGGTTTCCACGGGAACCAACTTCAACACAAGATATTGACTCTTCCCTGAAGAAACCTAATATGTCGCAAACTTACAGTTGAACATTTAATTTGAACAAAATTAAATTAATTGAAATTTCACAAATTCTTGTCTGTCGCTAACATTATTAAGCTCTTCCAACTAAGTTTTGCACAAAAGCAATTCAAATTTTAAGTACAACGTGAAACAGTTTTAACTCAACTTAGAAATTTTCAGTCACACCACAGATTTTAAGGAGTTATTCTTACAAGCCACTTTTAGCTTTCGAAGAGGGATCTACAACTGACTTAAAAATCTAAACTACACCTTAAAGTTCCAAGGACTCTGCCTTCCAGTATTCTGAATGACCTATCAAAACATTTTCATTACATAAGGTCGTCCCTACGAAAGCTTTCATCCTTACATAAGGAAAGAAGGAGCTTTTCTCTTCCCTTACTGGTTGTTCCACGAATCATTGTCCTTTGATTGGACATTGACATTCCCTTCCAAAGATAAAACTCCTCCTTTTCCTCAGATTAACTTAAAATAAAGTTATTTTCTTCGAAGCCACTTGGTTTCCCAAATTTATGACCAACGTCATGGTCCAATTTAACAAGTGGATTCGAAGTCTGTCTCCCAAAAGTTTAACCACGAAGCGAAGCGAAAACAAACCATTTTACATCTGAACCCGGCCAGCTTGTTTTCCCTTCTCTTTGAGTCTAGGGCCGCTGCTCGGCCCTGCCATAAACCTCTGCCACAAAGCTGTTCTGGGTTATATCATTCTCGTGAGAACAAAAATAAAAATCGAACGAACGTTAAACAATCTGAACATTTTTTTTATTTATTTATTATTAACCATAACCCAAACCACCTTGCTTTAGAGATCTAAACAACAAAATCTTAAAACTAAAATTTCTGCTCCTATTCTCTTAAAGATTTCGGCATGCAAAGTTACCATCACAACAATATATATATATATATATTATATATATATATATATATATATATATATATATAGATATACATACAGTATATATGTATATATATATGTGTTGTGTGTGTTTGCGTGTGTGTGTTATAATGCAAAATAAAGGTATATCTCTCAGTTTTAACTTTGTATGCGACTCATAATTGAAGGTATATACTCAAAATACAACTTTATTCCATTTTCCAAAAAGCAACACGATAGGACAGCCATCGGCCAAACTTTTACAGAAATGACATAAATAAAATAAGATGCCAAGTAAAGAATAAACATTACTAAAAAATACTTTAAATAAGTTATTTACAAAGTGAGGCCCACAGGCCGAATGCAGTCCGCCATGTGTTTGCCCACAGAGACTGTTCGTATTCATGGAACGCTTTCAATGTGTATAAGCACTGTCGGACTCCTATAAGAGTTGACTACCAACAAGAAGTTCAGACAGTGGCGTAGGAAGGGCTCCCCGTACCCCACGGCCTGTGGGCCAAGCGTCAGGGGGCCCACAGGCCTAAACACTTGATTAAAAAATCTTTTGTACATTGATTTGTAAAACGTTAGCTAATATGACGAATACATTATAAAAATACCTATATATTTTAAAACATGAAAACCAGCATAAAGAATAGAAGAAAATCAGTGGAAGAAGAAGTGACCTTCTGAATTTATAAAACAAGTATTGCAATAATTTTGACGTGGGAAATCCAAAGTTTACAATATTTGTTTACTATTTTCCCTGAAAATGACTCAAGTTCTTGGGTTTGTTATTCCAGAGAAGAGTATTATAACTGTTTTAACGTTATATGAAAGAATATTTTTCCATATATTTCTGGAACGAAAATTAATCATTTACTTCAATTCTGAATTCGAACTTCATTTGTGATAAACTTGTTTTTGTTTTGCAGTTCAAAAACATACATGTTGGTTCGATGTGTTGATCAGGGTGCGAAGCTTGTTGAGCGAAAAGCAATCGGTCTGCTCGGTGAAAGTATCATGGTGTGAGAGAGCTATTTGTAAGCGTGAATATGGAATTTATATTTGTATGAAGGGAAATCAGTTTATCCCATTGATGCTCATTGCGTGTGTATATATATATCCAGGTTCCCCTCATACTGTGAGTATTATCCCCTCAAAAGAGTGATGTCACAACTGCCAGTTGCTCAGTGTTACCTGGTTAAAGTCAGATATTTACTAAGATGGTCTTGTTGATGTTTTTAACAGTCTTACGATGGTATTCAACAACTTGGAGCAAGAACTAGTTTTTATCTTCATTGCGTGTTATGTTGTTGTTGTTGAATGAATTGATGAGGGCAGCTCCTCTCTCTGCACTCACTTAAACCTTCGGTACAGAAAGTCATTTTCATCGCAGAGTTGTATGACTATGTCTCCGTTCAAACTCAATGAAATCAATGTTGATGTCAAGTAACTCAAAATTTTCTTAGCTTTGAAGGAAATTAAATTATCAAAACATAATCTGTCAATGTCTCCAATGCTCTGCTTCTCACCTACTCGCTTTAGAACTTTCCATTTTGTATTGTTGCTAAAATCTGTCACCATTTTGCGTTTGTCATTTATAGACACTTCCTAGCTGAATAAAGTGAGGACAACCAAGTGTTCATTCAAATACCACAGACGACGCTTCATCACATTCAGTGCAACTTCTGAAACATTTTCGTTCTGTATTTTGTATAAGTGAGAAGTCTTTAGTAAATTTATATCATTAATAGGATCTTTTGTTGCAAAAGGATAGGATAACGAACCCTTCATATAAATATGTCAAACAAATGATCCAGCTCATCTTGAAAGTCTCTCATTTTGTCTGAAGGTTTCATTCTTTCTGGTTTTGCTCGTTTCTTATTAGTGAACTGATCAAAGAGCTTATCTAACCGTTTCACTGCATTGTATGGTTATGTTGTAGGGATCATGGCTGTTCACCAAATTACTAAACCTGAGTTCACAGTGAGTCTTGCACTCGCATAAATTGTTTTCTCGACAACATTGTGATAGTAAACGAAATTCAAATAGTACTTGCTTTTTTTATGGCAATTTAGCATTATTGATAGTGTTTACTAACTGTCCTATTATTCACACCTCTACACTTTCTCGTTTGTTTGCTCACACTTCTGCTGCTAATGGAAAAGTGCAATCTATGGATTAAATGATATTATATAGGTAATAGCCTTTACTGTATTTTATTATTATATTTATTACTTGCATTATATTTAATACTTGCAATTATCTGCAAGTTACGTTGTACTTGCAAATATTATCCTGGAAAAGAAATAAAATAAATCGAAAAGGTACAGAAACTTTGAATAAAATTTTCTCTAGAATTAAAATTTGCATCGCTTTCACTTAAGTGATGTCAAATATAATATTCTATCATAAAGAACATGTACACAGTCACTTATGGATTCTGTTTCAGAGGAAAAGTCGAATCTAAATTAAATCGCTAATAGAATAGTGTAAGAAAAAACAATAAACCAATTATAATTGTTTGCAATTCACATTTCTCTTTACATTAAAGAAAAACCTTTCTAAATTGAACAAAACAAATAAGCAATAAGATGATTAATAAAAATTTAAAAAACAAAGGATCACCTGAAGATCAGGGCCCCCCAGCCTTCTTTAGTTAGCCTCACGACTTAACCTAACAATCGTTAGGTCAACTGTACGCCCTTGACGATTCGTTAGGTTAAGTCGTGATATTTTCGTTAGTTAGCCTTATAAGGCTAACTAACGAAGTCTGGGGGCCCTGATCTTCAGGTGATCCAAAACAAAAGTAATGAACCTACGTGCCCTTAAACAACAGATGTTACCAACCTCAGGCTCATTTTCCCTTTGGACAAGAGTTAAAAAAATTATAGAAAATTATCTCAATGGGAACTAATTTATTTACAGTAAATCTTTTTATATGGAGAAATTTCTTATTTATTATGTGGCGAATTTATTAAATGGGGGTATTTACGTTCATGGCGACTTTTGAATGTTGATCTAACGCACTAACATTTTGAATGAACTGCTTTTTATGCAAAAGGAACCAGATTAAGGTTTAAAACCTGTAACTTAAAAAAATATATACAAATTCCAGTTCCAGATAAACCGGGAATACCTGGCTATGTGAAGTGGAGAGCAAAAGAAACCAATTCTCTACTTCACCAAGCCAATTCAAGAGGAGGGGGGGTAACAAGCCTGACCTCCGCAAAATGAGGAATCATCGCACGGAACACCTGAAAGGTGTGTGTGTGTGTGTGTGTGTATATATATATATATATATATATAAAGAGAGAGAGAGAGAGAGAAAAAAAAGATGTATATATGGAATGATAGAAAAGTTTTCCCCACATTCCTTTAAACATGAAGTAAATATGATTAATATAATTGTGTAATGCGTGACATATGTCATGTCTGCAACGTAATACTGTACAACATTATCGACGAACCTGATTAGGTACTTGAGAGACATTCACAGAACATAACATAAATGAACTCGTTCACTGCGTCAAAATAACGAAAATTTCTGTAAGAAAAAATATGAGTCAAAAGAAAACTGAACTCACCTGATAAATGCGCTCAGTCAAGAAAGATTCGACCTCTGTAAGTTTATTTCTTACGTAAGTTTATTTTTTACCAAACTTTATTTTTTACGTAAGTTCATTTTAAACATTTTCTCGGAAAAAGAAAAATGTTCCTATTAATTACATTGATCGTTACGTTTTAACAGAAATTATCATCATATTCTCTCGAGTGTGCATTCAATGATAATTTCCACTATGTGATAAAAAGAAGAAATTGTTTCATGAAAGAGACTGACTTCATTTAAGCTTTATTAGAGCAAAATTTGAAAGAAGCCAATACGCGACAAATCACACAAACGGATATCAAGAAATCTTAGGGTTTTTTTAATGGCATGTTCATATTAGGGTTCATTATATATATATATATATATATATATATATATATATATATAATATATCAGTGTTGTGTGTGTGTGTGTGTGTGTGTGTTCATCATACTAGTTCATCGGCTCTCAATAAAACTGAAAGTCAAGCAAGATCTAGGACTTCGGCCGTAAATTAATTTAGTGTGTATTATGGAGTTATTTTCGGTTTAATTATGCTTTCGATATAAGAATATAGGCAGAGATACGATGCTACCGATCCCTGAAGTGTTTCTTGTACCATGAAGGATTTATCTCATGTGGTTTTTATATACTTATTACAAGAGGACATCACGTGTTGCATCCATGCGTCACGTTGCGATATTTTCAAGGAAAATGACAAATAAACGCCAGTTCAGTTTTATGAAAATTTATCACCACGGGATTTTTAATCATTTTTCTTGAAGCTAATGGAACACACACACAGACAGTGTATATATATATATATATATATATATATATATATATATATATATATATATATATATATATATATAATGGGGACTCTGAAACGATTCATTGAACCATTTAAACCGAATTGTCTCCTTCCTTCCTCGTAATTCACTTCAAATAAAAGTCCTCCGAATCGTGACATTATCGCGTTCTTTGGGTTTCTGACGAGACGGACCTCTTTGACAAACCAATCGATACAAATGTACTCGTATCAGTCGCTTAACTTTGCCCCCAGCAACTCAGAGCAGGTTGTTTTTTAATCCTTTTTGCTATTTCGCGTGGAGGGGAAACATTTTTGCCATTTATGTATATAAAGTACAAATTCTTTTCTCTCTCTCTCTCTCTCTCTCATTATTATATATACAGTATATATAACTTATATATATATATATATATATATATATATCGTAAAGAACGACGCTTGTATAAGAGAACATTCTGCGCAAGATGAGAAGAGAGAACGAACAAATGAAAAAATGAGGTAACCACCCGGGAATCGAACCCGGGATCTTCCGATTGCCGGTCAGATATGATAACCACTACACCATGGTCCTCACTCGATCAGACATAACTTTGGATCACCTGAAGATCAGGGACCCCAGCCTTCTTTAGTTAGCCTTATAAGGCTAACTAACGAAAATATCACGACTTAACCTAACCATTCATTAAGGGCGTACACTGCCTAAGCAACGATATAAATGCTATGGGAAATATATAAATGCATTATTTAAGACAAAGAGCCGATCTGAAAATATGTATAATATACATATTTTCAGATCGGCTCTTTGTCTTAAATAATGCATTTATATATTTCCCATAGCATTTATATCGTTGCTTAGGCATGAAATAACACACGCAAAATTTTATGACTAGGCTAGGGTTTAAAAGTACGTTTTTGACTACTAAAATATGATTTTCATCGCTCTGCCGGGGGCAGAAGATGATTACCTATTAAGCTAAGATTTTGCAGAGGCTATTTTCTCATGCATGCGCAAGTTTTTGTCTCTATTAGAATATGGAAATCGAAAAAAATGTAAAATCGATCCACCCTAGCGTACAGTCGTAACGACTGGTTAGGTTAAGTCATGATATTTTCGTTAGTTAGCCTTATAAGACTAACTAACGAAGGCTGGGGGTCCTGATCTTCAGGTGATCCACGACTTTTTCCTCGCCTGTTTATAGGCATAGTGTAAACAGTGACTTGCACAAAGCTGTAAATCCTACAGTTGCATTGAATATATATATATATATGATGAATAAAACCACGAAGGAAAGGAAACACAAAATGGTGCTCAAGCGCTTTCGTCTAATGACATCCTCAGGAACACGAAAGCGCTTGAGCACCATTTTGTGTTTCCTTTCCTTCGTGGTTTTATTCATCATAAATATTTTTCACGTGTTACCTTCGTGAAATAATTTTCATATATATATATATATATATATATATATATATTATATATATATATATATACAGTATATATATATATATATATATATAGTAATCCCCCAATTTACGCGGTAGATGCGTTCTGGAACCTTCCACTTAAAATGAATTCCGCGTAAATTGGGGGAACTATAACATAATTCAATGTGCAAAGTACGCCCCCCCCCCAACCCCAAGATACCCCCAAAATAAAATAAAATAAAATACAATACAATAATAATAATAATTATCTGCCAAAAAAATAATATAACCTCCATCTTAGACCTACAGTTTAACGTGGAATCCGAACCACGCCCCACCAGCAGCCCAGCGTCTTAACCACTAGGCCACCCAGGGTACCCATTTATCTACCAACCACTTTCTTTATTGTGTGGAGGGATGAACAGCTGGGTTTTGCTGCGCGCCGGCTGCCGTCACCAGGCTTCGACGCTAACCACTATACCACCGATGCATAAACCTGAACTCATCTGTAAAAAAAAGTAAAAATTAGTAATAACATTTGATAAATAAAAAATAACACTCGCCATTAGGGTCTCTTGGAGCTGGCTTCTTAACCACCAGTGCCTTACCTCCGTCGTCGCGTTTTTTTTATATTTTTTAAATTTTGTATTTATTTATAACAAAAATTTGAATATTTTTTTGACCCCGTTAATCCGAAACCGCACAAATGGGGGGCACATATATTGGGGGGTTACTGTATTCGTCCAGTGTCTGAATTTATCTGCATCAGTCACTGTTTACACTTTACACTATGACTGAAACCAGATGCCTATAAAAGAGTCGCGTGTAAACTCTTCTTTCAGGCATCTGAAAACAGGCGTTTGAGTTCAGGCCTGGTTGTGGCGAAGCCAGAAATTGGCGCCTGAAAAGAGAGGACTGAATGACGCTGATTGGTTGGTACGAGTCACGTGGTCACTTGACTCAAAATATGGCGAAACACAAGTGCTCTCTTGGTTTCAGGAGCGTGTAAACAGACATAACTTTGGATCACCTGAAGATCAGGGGTCCCAGCCTTCTTTAGTTAGCCTTATAAGGCTAACTAACGAAAATATCACGACTTAACCTAACCATTCATTAAGGGCGTACAGTCGACCTAACGATTGGTTAGGTTAAGTCATGATATTTTCGTAGTTAGCCTTATAAGACTAACTAACGAAGGCTGGGGGTCCTGATCTTCAGGTGATCCACGACTTTTTCCTCGCCTGTTTATAGGCATAGTGTAAACAGTGACTTGCACAAAGCTGTAAATCCTAAAGTTGCATTGAATTATTGGGTCCTACATACATCACAATTCACCAGCTCACCATTTACCAATTATTACACGACGTTCACAATGGACATTATCAGTGTAATTCCTGTTCCAAAATACATGTTTTCTCGCAATTCCGTTCACGGCAACACTGAATAGTATTTATAAAGGCAAAACATGGGTGTGTGCCCTGCTAATAACCAATTATAAAGAAAAAATAGGCTAATAAATGCAGTTAACTTTGTAAAAATATTAAGATCACCTGAAGATCAGGGCCCCCAGCCTTTGTTAGTTAACCTTATAAGGGTAACTAACGAAAATATCACGACTTAACCTAACCACTCGTTAGGTCAACTGTACGCCCTTGACGACTGGTTAGGTTAAGCCGTGATATTTTCGTTAGTTAGCTTTATAAGGCTAAATAAAGAACGCTGGGTGCCCTGATCTTCAGGTGATCCAAATATTAATATTTCTACTAAATATAATTTAAATGCATCCAAAAGTTGTGTAGGCCAACATGCAAAGTAGCCACAATGTTTTTATATGTTTGAAACAATAGCTTTATCAGGAATTAATGTAGAAGTTTGACCTTGAAAGGAGTAACGGCACTTGCCATCCTCTAACTCAGAATTACAACTACGAGTAGTAAATTTACAATTTGGTACGTAACAATTTGAGCTTTCCACCAGTAGCAAAACCTCTCAAGCTTAGTTCCCTTTAATGGATTGGGACCAAAGAATGATTGGATCACCTGAAGATCAGGGCCCCCAGCCTTCTTTAGTTAGCCTTAAAGGCTAACTAACGAAAATATCACGACCTAACCTAACCAATCATTAGGTCAACTGTACGCTAGGGTGGATCGATTTTACATTTTTTTCGATTTCCATATTCTAATAGAGACAAAAACTTGCGCATGCATAAGAAAATAGCCTCTGCAAAATCTTAGCTTAATAGATAATCATCTTCTGCCCCCTGCAAAGCGATGAAAATCATATTTTAGTAGTCAAAAACGTATTTTTAAACCCTAGCCTAGAGTCATAAAATTTTGCGTGTGTGTTATTTCATGCCTAAGCAACGATATAAATGCGATGGGAAATATATAAATGCATTATTTAAGACAAAGAGCCGATCTGAAAATATGTATATTATACATATTTTCAGATCGGCTCTTTGTCTTAAATAATGCATTTATATATTTCCCATAGCATTTATATCGTTGCTTAGGCATGAAATAACACACACGCAAAATTTTATGACTCTAGGCTAGGGTTTAAAAATACGTTTTTGACTACTAAATATGATTTCATCGCTCTGGGGGCAGAAGATGATTACCTATTAAGCTAAGATTTTGCAGAGGTTATTTTCTCATGCATGCGCAAGGTTTTGTCTCTATTAGATATGGAAATCGAAAAAAATGTAAAATCGATCCACCCTACTGTACGCCCTTGACGATTGGTTAGGTTAGGTCGTGATATTTTGTTAGTTAGCCTTATAAAGCTAACTAAAGAAGGCTGGGGCCTTGATCTTCAGGTGATCCGAATGATTTATTCTAGTTAAATTTAAATTAACCTATGTATAATATTGTATATGCTAAATATGTAATTAATAATACAGTATATTATTCTAACTCTTATAAATACAACAACAAAACGTTATGCATTTTTATTATTAACATGGAAATACCAAAAAAAAAAAA
>JAJOZX010012772.1:47500-104776 GCA_023014485.1 Bathynomus jamesi | reverse complement strand
GATGCATTGTACATTGACTATTTTCCCAGTGGAAGCCTTGTGCTGCATCTTGTACAATGAAAGAATAGTTTTCTGAAAAATCACACAAAACTATTACTTCATTGTAGGGTAAACTATTTTTTAAACTTTTGAGAAAATCATTCTGAGATTTGGCCACATAATGATAAGTTAAATTTGCTATTTTTGTGCTTAAAGAACCAATAAAATCTTCAATTGATTCTGGGTCATTCCATGTCAATTCAGCCACCCGAGAACATGACCATCTCAGATTTTCATGATATTTGGTACATTAGTAGGTTTGTGTGAGAAACTGAAATTCTCCAAATTTTAGAGCTGGCTGACCTTTGGTTGCTGAGATACGGGGTCACAAAATTTGGACCTTTGACCTGATTTTTTACTTGCTGTCAAATTTCAAATTGCTGTAGCCACATAACTAATAAAGCTAGAGTTCTGATTCTAGTGTCATTTTGAAGCTCTTAAACAGCTTGTCATATTATCTCTCTTGTCATAAGCCTCTAAAATGAAAATTTAAAAAATATCCTTGACCTTGACCTTTGATCTTAAATAAAAAAATATACCATCCCCAATTTTTTTTTCAATTTTTTTTACAAATGTGAAACATGTTCCTAAAAGGTTAGAAGTGGCCAGTGAAAAGTATGAGCAGGAAGTACTTTTAATTAAAACTAACCTTTAAGTAAATCCAGATATTTGAGTTTTTTCATTGATACAAATCTTCTCTCGAGCAGATTATCCATTAGTTTCGTGCCTGAAAATATATGGTTCCATTATTATTACATATATATATATATATATACCGTAATATATATATATAATATATATATATATATATATATTTTTTTTTTTGGGTTTGTTTAACCTCCTTCGCAACATCTAAGGTCATATGATGGAGGGGACCTACAGCTTTACGTGGGATCCGAACCACGGGTCGCTACATAATCTGGGCACGGAGGACAGTCTCCCATCCAACTACTACCCAGACCCAATGTCGCTTAACTTCGCTATATATATATACCTGCACACATTTCATTCAACACTGCCTTTGGGATAAACACATCACTTCTACATACATAGACAAACACTTTACACTGGGATTAGGGAACCTCTGGGCGAGGCTTGAGTGGCTGTCAGTTTTTCGGCACTGAGGGTTTTGACCCTGGAGGTTACTAACAACAACAACATGACCAATCTTTCCTTGGGTTGATATAGGCATGCCCAGTGAAAATATATATATATATACATATATGCCTACTGTATATATCTACCATATATAACTTGAATGTGTAACTTACTTTTCTCTGTTGTAATTCTATGAGGACCTTGGAGGCCTTAGCAGTTTCCTCCTTGGTGAGGTAGTATAGTCTTCCAGTTGGAGTAGATGCCTCTACTTTTGTCAAAACATCAGAGTATGTAATTGTAAGAATATCTGGTTGATGAGGAAAAAAGAATGATAGGTTGGGACCATGAGGATAAAGAAAAGATATTTTTACTTCCCTCTTCTCAGTTGTTTTGTCCGAAATGCATGCTAACCACCAAAGGTTATCATATACAGCAGCAGTGGTGGGCACCGTTAACCAAAAAGTTAACTTCAATAACGATAATCCGTTAACCCCAATTTTTAACTCTGATAACGATAATCCGATAATTTTACTACAAAGTTAAGGCATTATTCTACTGATATCTTCTGAAAGATAAAATGCTTTGATTTTTTCTATAATGTTTTGTTCAATTTTCTTTCCAGGCCGAGGATTTGGAATTGAAACGATACCCATTTCATTAGTAAGCTTTTTGGCAACTGATGCTTTGTGCCTTGTGTTGAATTCTGTAGCTATTTTTCTCACTCCAACTTTTTGGTAATACAGTCAGGATTCGTATTCTTTCACTCCTCTTGGTCCGCAAGTTGCTGAATTTCTCCTTCAGTTGATTTAATATTTCATCATAATCTTTTTCTATCTTAGTTTTTTTCCTGTATTAATATATCTCTTCTGGCAATTTCTTCTAATTTTCTCTTGACCGTTCCTGTAACTTTTGTTATTTTTGAGATGCATAAGCCTCTGTCTCTCTTAGCTTTCTTGTCTTTATGGGAGTTTCTCCTAATGATTTTAATGAAGTATTTAAAGTTGATAATTGAAATTCAAGTGCTGTGCTTGTTCATGCCTCATTGATTTCAAGTTCATTCTCAGATGAAGATATTTCAGGAATATTACTAGTTTCTTCACAGCAAGAGCTTTTTCATCTTCATCTAAAGTTTTTTTTTCAGGCAATGATTCCAGCATTTCCCTACACTGCTTACAAAGCCTGTGATCAACTGTTAATTTGATTTCAGGCCTTTTATTAATTAAATATTGAGGTACAATTCGTAGACTTTTGGTTCGACGCTGTCCTTTGTGTGATTGAAAGGGATCAGCACATTTCTGTTTAAGTTTATCCATTTTTTAAAAATTAGTGTATTAAAACGTAAGTTATATTTAAATGGCATTCCTTAATAAAAATTAATTTAGAATATTAAAACTAATAAGTTATATTTAAATGGCATTCCATAATTTAGAAATTCACTTCGAATATTAAACAAATATTTTCTGAAAAGATGAAGAAAACATGAATTATTTAAAGGTTAATTTTAATTAAAAATACTTCCTAATCACACTTATCACTGGCCACTTATAACCTTTTAGGAACATGTTCCACATTGGTAAGTGAACATTTGTAAAAAATATTGAAAAAATTAGGGATGGTATATTTTTTTTATTTAAGGTCAAAGGTCAAGGATATTTTTTTTAATTTTCATTTTAGAGGCTTATGACAAGAGAGATGATATGACAAGCTGTTTAAGAGCTTCAAAATGACACTAGAATCAGCACTCTAGCTTTATTATTAGTTGTGGCTACAGCAATTTGAAATTTGACAGTAAGTAAAAAATCAGGTCAAAGGTCCAAATTTTGTGACCCCGTATCTCAGCAACCAAAGGTTAGCCAACTCCAAAATTTGGGGAATTTCAGTTTCTCATACATACCTACTAATGTACCAAATATCATGAAAATCTGAGATGGTCATGTAGAAACCCATTGTTTATATTTAATCATGTCATATTCTATCTCATGTATATTTTCAACATTTATTAGAAACTCTGTAACTCCTTGTTCTTTGGGGCATAAATTATATTTGTGCATCATGCAGTTTCTATTGCTGATGTCACACACACTTTTTTCCATCAAAACTTTATAATCAAGCCCTTTGATACCCATAGCAGAGAACTGGAGCTTAGCATTCTAATGATAAGTGCAAACACACACTGAGTGTTTTCCCCCTGATCCAGCTAAAACACAGTGTTTGGGTTGAATACATGCAAAAGTTGAAAATTCTATTGGAGGGTTCTCTGGGTTTTCCTTGTAGATGTTATATGCTTCTCTTAAATTCATTAGTACAAGGGTCATTCTCTGTCAGATCAACCAAAAAAAATTGAAATTAATACCCTCATCTCTCATATTTTGCTGAAATTTGGTTTATAGGGAGTTTGTGAGCCCTGAATCCATTTCTGAAATTATAAGGTCAATCCAACCAATGGTTCAAGAGATATGACCTCGGGCAATTTGAGGTCACTCGCGAGGTTACTAACATTTGGCGAGCCATAACTTGGGTAATAATTGTCATAATTATATAAAAGTATATATATTTAGAATCAGAAAATGACAAGGAATCCACATATGCAAGTTTTAGAACTCTAGGTTGAAAAATAAAAAAGTTACACTGTAACCAAAATTTGAGGTCACGATTTGACCTCTGGGGTATCAAATGAGAATTTTTTTTTTAAATGTAAAAAATGAAGGCATAGGCATTGGCTATTAGAATCAGCAAAAAAAAGTTTGTTTATGTTAGTATTTTTCATGTAACTAACATATAAGTGAACACCATATTCATAAGTTGTGCGTCAATTCTACCTATTTTTTCACACTTAAGCTCATAATTTGACCTATAGAAATTAAAATTACATTTTTTATAGATATAAAAAACAAAGTCAGAGTTCTTGACTAATAGAAACAATCATAAAAAGTTTGTTTATGTTGGTACTTTTCATGTAACTAACTTATAAGTGAACACCATATTTATAAATTGCTTGTCATTTCAAGGAATTTTTATATCTTAGCTATCAATTTGACCTCAAGCTCCAAGAATTTAATAAAAATTGTATTTCACTGCTAATCTACACTGGCAATAATAGTTATAATAGTGAAAGGGGAAGACTAAGCTCACATGTAGCCTAAACAAACCTGTTGAAACATGTTGCTACTTGTCTAAGTGCAGAATCAACACAGATAGTTGCAAAATTCCTTGTCTACAGGTTAGTACAGTTCCAGCCAGCACTGTGGGTGGCTGGTGGGTATGGTGTTTTAATGAGCCTCAGAGACTATCAAGGCCTAAAATATTAAGTGTGTATAGCTATATATTTTCTAAAAAATATATATTACCTAATTGTAAATCCTATATCTTTACAGATCAAAATACAATGGTTCGGCACTTGAAATACTGCCAGGACCCTATTCAAAAACACAAGAAACGCATAACAATCAATCTTAGAAAAGTGACTGATGTACTTGTTGAAAAATGTGCTGGAAGAGTGAAAAAAGACTCATTGTTGTGTGTGAACTGCTGGACACTGATAATGAAAAACCCCACTATACTTAGTACCACTGAAAACAACGAGTCTGAGCAGGATTCAAATGAATCATCTACTATCAGTGGCTTGAGTAACATCTCTTCAATTCAAGATCTGGACAATGACAGTGATTGCTTGATAAAGGAAAATCCTTCAACTTCAGTTGAACCAGTTCTAGCATTTCTGGACCAAACACCAGTTAAAAAAAGTAAGTAATAAATTAATATAATAACTTATACTTTACTACAAGGTCTGTTTGATCTACTATATAGCCAATTATATAGCATTTAAGGTACTATAATTAATATTTAATTACTAATATTCAGGTGTGTGAAACCTTTTTTTCTGTTCTTTTCAGAAGGGCTGTCATTAAGCCAGAAAAAGCGCAAGGCTCGTGGTAAGCTATCATCCAAAGCTGGGCACTTGCGTTTTTTTTTGCGGTACTGCGGTACTACCGCACTACCAAACCGGTACCGCATAATGCAGTACCGCAAAGGATCGCTGAAAGTACAGCCTGTACTTTCAGCGATCCTTTGCGGTACCGGTTTGGTAGTGCGGTAGTACCGCAGTACCGCAGTACCGCAAAAAAAACCCGCAAGTGCCCAGCTTTGCTATCATCTGCTCAGAAACACCTGAAGGAGAGGCTAGAACTCAGTTATGGTGTTCAAATTACCGAGGAGGTAAGTGATACTTCAAAACCTGAAACTAAATCTGAAAAACATCTAGACAAATTAATGAATGAATTGAAACAGTCATTCCTGGAGAGCAAATGTCACCATCACAAACTACAAATATTGACACTCTCACTCACCATACACAATTGAAAAAATAGCTAGTTTCTTTCAAACTACAACATACATGGTGAAAAGAAGCCGTTCACTTAAATCAGAACATGGAATCCTTCCGAAGATTCCACTAATGAGCAAAGGAAAAGTGATATCTGAAGAACACAAAGATATAGTTAGAAGATTCTATGAGTCAGAAGAGGTTAGTCGTATGTGTCCTGGCCAAAAGGATTGCGTGAAAGTTATCAGTGCTGAAGGTGCAATGAAGGTGCAAAAACGATTGGTCCTCGGGAATTTAAGAGAGATGTTTGAACTATATAAAAATGATGAAAAGAATCCCAAAATAGGATTTTCCACATTTGCAAAATTACGGCCATCATATTGTGTGCTTGCCGGTAGTGGTGGGACTCATTCTGTCTGTGTCTGCACATACCATCAAAATCCAAAATTGCAGCTGGCTGCATTGGGAGAAAGAGGTCTTTCATACAAGGATCTTATGGATTACAGTGTCTGCAGTACAGAAAGAGAGACTTGCATGATGCAACTTTGCAATGATTGCCCAAGAGAAGAGGGTGTCCTGGATTTTCTTGAGTTACTTGACAGTGTGAAATCAGCTCCAAATGAAATATCTTACAAGCAATGGGTGACTGTTGACCGTTGTACAATGGTTGATAAGGTGGAGCCACTTCATGAATACTTATCATCCCTAAGCATGAAAATATCCCGCATGGTTCGTCATCACTTTGTTGCTCAGCAACAATCACAGTACTTCAAGCAGTTGAAAGAAACACTACCACCTCAGAGCGAGGTAGTTATAGTAGGTGATTTCTCTGAGAATTATTCTTTCATTGTCCAGGATGCTGCCCAAGGGTTTCACTGGGACAGTGTCACCCTTTTGTCATCTATTATAGATCATCTGCAGACCAGGAACTTAGCCATTTTAGTGTCTGTTTCTTATCTGCATCACTAAAACACAACACTATAATGGTTTACTCATTCATATTGAAGCTTATGACATATGTTAAATTCAGATGCCCACAATTGAAGAAGGTGCACTATTTCTCAGATGGATGTGCTGGCCAATATAAGAACAGATACAACTTCACAAATCTCTGTTACCATGAAGAGGATTTTGGTCTGTCTTGTGAATGGCACTTCTTTGCTACATCCCATGGCAAAAATGCATGTGATGGGATTGGAGGAACAGTGAAAAGAGCTACTGCTCGTGCCAGTTTGCAGAGAACTACAGAGAGGCAAATTCTTACACCAGAACACGTGTTTCAGTTTTGTGAAGAAAACTTGAGCAAGAAGATAAATTTTTTCTTTGTAACTACAGCTGATTTGAAAGATGCAGAAGAACGGTTGGAACATCGATTCAAGGATAGTAGGGCTATTCCTGGAACTCAGAAATATCATAGATTTGTTCCCCTAAACAAGGAAGAACTGATGGTGTATCCCATTTCAAGTGGCATTGGAGAAAAGAAAAGAATAAGGAAAAGTCATTTTACTAATGAACCTGCAATGCTTGGTAACCTAAAATGTGTCAAACCAGGAGAGTATGTTGGCTGCATTTATGACATGCAAGTTTGGTATGGAATTGTGGAGGAATATTGTGAAGAGTTTGATGATTTCACTGTGAACTTTCTACATCCCTCTGGGTCATCAGGATCAAGTGCATATTATTATCCATCAAACAAGGATTCATGTGCAGTGCCAGGACATCATATATTAACTGTAATGAGTTGTCCTACCCTAAGAGGAGGCAGCAGAATTCAATACATTTTTCCACAAAAAGAAATTGATGAGAGCATCGAGCATGCAAAAATTGTATTAGGCTAGCACATGAATCCTCTAAGTAGGTCTTCCCCTTTCACTATTATAACTATTATTGCCAGTGTAGATTAGCAGTGAAATACAATTTTACATTTTTTGCCTTTGTTTTTATATCTATAAAAAAATGTAATTTTAATTTCTATAGGTCAAATTATGAGCTTATGTGTGAAAAAATAGGTAGAATTGACGCACAACTTATGAATATGGTGTTCACTTATATGTTAGTTACATGAAAAATACTAACATAAACAAACTTTTTTTTGCTGATTCTAATAGCCAATGCCTATGCCTTCATTTTTTACATTTAAAAAAAAATTCTCATTTGATACCCCAGAGGTCAAATCGTGACCTCAAATTTTGGTTACAGTGTAACTTTTTTATTTTTCAACCTAGAGTTCTAAAACTTGCATATTTGGATTCCTTGTCGTTTTCTGATTCTAAATATATATACTTTTATATAATTGTGACCATTATTACCCAAGTTATGGGTCACCAAATTTTAGTGACCTCGCAAGTGACCTCAAATTTCCCGAGGTCATATCTCTTGAACCTTGGTCGGATTGACCTTATAATTTCAGAAATGGATTCAGGGCCCACAAACTCCCTATAAACCAAATTTCAGCAAAATCTGAGAGATGAGGGTGTTAGGCACTGGTTGATCTGACAGAGAATGACCCACAAGTCTGTTTTGGACATTTACCTTTTCTCCAGTATTATAGTCTCTCATTCTCAGGCAGTCTTTTTTTCCCAGACAAATACAGCTGATCTCATCCGATTCATAGAATGATCTAACTAGCTCTTTGGTGGATTTTGTTACAACTTTCCTTTTGACATAGCTGGAACTTCTGGAATAATCCCATACTTCTTTTTCAAACTTCTGCTCTTTTTGACTAAATATTTTGTTTGAAATGTTTGCACTGTTTCTGCGATAGTATGTGGAGAAATGCTCAGTATTTGAAGTTTTTGATCATAACTATCGGTAGAATGAAAAGCCTCCACCAATTCTTGCATGAGATGATGGTATCTGAAAAATACATAGAAGTATTTAATGATATGTCTACAAAAATGATGAATTAGAGAAAATCCAAATAGAAGCAGAATTCAAAATAAAAATGGAGATACTTGTTAAGAAATGTGCTACAATGAACTTATAATTATGAAATTAGTGTGATAAGTGTATATGCAAAGTTCTCCTTATATACTTAACCTTTTCACTTCAGAATCAAGTTTTGGAGTCTTTGTTGGGCTCTGAATCTCTGTTGATAAACTCATTTCAAGCTTTCTCTTCAGAGAACTCTGTGCCTTTTCCAATGCTTGCAGGCCCTTTAATTGTTTTCTTGAGGTACTCAAACCATCTGAAATATTGTAGTGATTCCCATTCCTTCATTTATAATTCATTATTTACTTTACTTTCTATTCAATTTCTCTCTCTCTTTCATTATTCTTTACACTTGCTTCGCTGTACTTTATAAATATGGGTAGACATGGCCATGGGTGCCATTTTACACTTTTGAATAATGCAAAAGACTGGGGGATTAATTATACACTTAATTACACTTTACTGACTTTTATTTTTACTGAAACACTTTCAGATAAATGGGGTAATGCGAGGGGAGAATTAACATTAACATTTCAGTTGGAGAGACATGAAATAATAATCTAAATTCACAAAAACATATTAATACCGAAAAAACACCTTATTAAGCCCAAGGTTGTCCAATCACTGTTGTTTTTGGGCATTTCTCTCTTGCTAGACCCAGCCTCCACTTGGGCTGATTCTTAGTGTTGCCAACTTGTATTTTTATATTTTTAACTTCTTCTTATAACAAAACATTTAATTAAACATTATTAAATTCTTATAAACAAAATATTTATTACTTAATTAGACATTACTACAATATTGAAATACTATATAATAGCCACCATATATACAGTGTCATTTCTATTGACATTATAGCCATTAGATTAAAATTTAAATAAAAATATTAAAAATTGAGAATTAATGAGTGATTTGAAATGACTTTAAAAAGTACTTACAGGTTTTAACTGGAGTCACATCAAGATTTGTTAGAACATGTGAAATGTATGCTATTGCATCTTCACATGACAAATCTGTTTCTCTTGTATTTTCTGTACTGTCAATATATGATGATTGGTGTACTTCATTGTAAATAATAATTCTGGAGTCTTGGTCAGTAGTTTACAACAGTTAGAACACAATATCATATTTGGTGATAGTTTGCCTTGACAAGCATTATAAAGTGCGTCACTTGTAGTTCTTAAATCACTGGACACTTTCTTTTTGTTTTTTAAAGGGTCTTCACAGTATTTCACCATGGTAAAGGGGGGGGCCAATAACTTAAAAACTGTTAGTTATAGAGCTTTTTTGTTTGAACTAGGGGTGCACCGGATATAGTGATGTAAAAAAACCCATTTTTTGTTTTTGTTTTTGTTTTGTCGTTTTTTTTGTTTTTTTTTGTTTTTTTTTTTTTTTTTTTAATAATTAATAATTAATATAGATATTGCCAATTTAATTATAAGGTATACTTTTGCAATGATATATATTATAAAAATAAATAAATAAATAATAAAATAGGCCATATGGTACCAGTATAGAATGTCCTTTTCAGCCTATTTACAGAAAAAACTGGCCTCTTTCTTGCACTGAAAGTCTTGTATCTTGAGATCCATTAAACTTGCGAGAACACTGGCTGGGAGCTGACTGCCCATTGTCCAACCTTTCCAGGACTCTCCCATCCATGCCTCGGATTTTGAATCTCCCACTTAACTATCCTTTAGACCCGCGATGACATATTCCCCCCCCCCCCCCCACGAGACCATCCATATATATACATACACATACACCCATATACATATATACTAATATATACATAAATACTTATATACACATTTATATCTATTGTATACCCCATACACATGCATACATCCAGAATTCTAGATACATACGCATGCATACTCACATATATACCTACACAAACTCATACACCTCTATTTCGCCCTTTCATTACCTCCGAGATCATTTAGCACATACAGTAATATCCATACAGCCAAAAGAAACCAATTAAGCACAGACAGAGCAGCAAAGCTAGTATTTATATCCCAAAATGCAAAATTCCAAGAAAGTGAAGTAAAACATGGTGCTACATTGGCTTCGTCAACATCCAAATCTGCAATAAATACCAGTACCTGTGATATTGAAACTATTTGCTTTAATCAATCTAGTGATAATGATTCTTCAATGGAAATAGAATCAGATAATGAAAGTTAAACAGCATTAGGTTAACACAAAGGTTAAAGAAAGAGATGAATATTTATATTTTTTTTATTTTTCTATTTGGAATATATATATATATATACAGTGGTGGGCACCGTTAACCGCTAATCCGTTAACCAAAAAGTTAACTTCGTTAACCGTTAATCCGTTAATTCGTTAAACATGTAACGGAAGTTACCGATAAACCGTTAACGTTAACTTTTATTATAAAAAAAATGAAAAACACAATATATATATAATTTAATTTTCCCTCTTCTTCTCGTTCTCCATTTTGTCCATGAGATGCATGTTGCCCTTCATGAAAATTAGCATATCAAAGTTTTCATCAGACAGGGATGATCTCTTGGCCCTCAGGATGTCCTTGTCCATAGAGAACAAACGCTCCACTGCAGCACTGGAGGGGATGGCAGAGATACTAAAGAGTAAACAGCCTCTGGCGCCACACGCTCACATTTACTTCTCAATGCCATCTATTATCTCATAAAGAAACTAATTCATATTGGGACTTGAAAGTACCGGCAGGATCAACCGGGTAGAAAAATAATTATGGAGATTTTAAAGATGTGGTACCTAGAAGTACCCCCAGGACATAAAGGGTTAAGGTGAAAACGCTCCCATTGTAAGACATCAATTGACTTAATTTATGTCATCAAAGTGACATGAGAATTGAAATCTTACCTGATCAGTTTTATGGTTCTTGAAATGTATCAAGGAGACTACTAATAAGGTACTCACAGACATATTATAAATATACATGACTTACTTGACAACGATTATTTTTAAATATTCACTAGCACAAACATGTTGCGCAAGAGACAGACTGCAAATGAAACGAATGTAGTTATTTGTTGTAATTGTTACATATATATTATTGAAAGTGCCTTAAAATGCTCGTGATATTTCTTGAAAGAAGTTGAAACATTCAACTCAAATGGCAAATCTTTCCGCCTGATTTTACAGTCGACCATGTTTTGCTCAAACCAATGCCATAAATAACTACCATATTTGGTAAGACACAAATTGTGGCGACGGAAACAAATATATCGCCTGATTTTGCACTGCGGAAATGGAAATTCGTTCATCACTATTAACAGTGGCGGATTAATTGCGCATCTGCTCAGCACTGAAAATAATAGAAACTTTTAAACGTTTATTTATGAATTTTTTGGGTTAACGGACTTGAGTTAACGGAAGTTAAATGTAACGGAAGTTAATTAGTCCGATAATGATTTTCAAAGTTAACTTAAAAGTTAAATCATTAACGAAAAAGTTAACTTCGTTAATTAACGATTAACGGATTAATGGTTTGTGCCCAGCTTTGTGTGTATATATATATATATATATAATATATATATATATATATATATATATATATATATATACACTGGTATTCTTGCCAATCACAATTATATCTATTGTTTTATACCAGTATTATGGATATTATACCAGTACCTGTGATATTGAAACTAGCATATATGCTCTACCCAATCTAGTGATGATTCTTCCATGGAAATGAAGGTTAACCAACATTAGGTTAACAAAAAGGTTCAAAAAAAGGTGAATATTTTTTTTTTCTATCTGGAATATATATACTGGTACTCTTGCCAATCACAATTATGTATATTGTTTGAAATGAGGAAGAATGTTTTATGTTCTAGTTAAAAAATATAGGTATATACATATAAAAAATGAGGGTTTGTTTTTCCTTTCTATTATATACTTTTTGTGTGATTCATTTTTTCTAAAAGATGACTATATACATATACTAGGTATAACTGTATAAGCATGGTAGTATAGTAAATTATAGGTAATACTAATATACTTATTAGATTAAAGGAAGAAAAATATGGAATAAGTTTAAAACAATAAAAAACAAAAAAAACAGACTATCTTCGTTTTAAACAAAAAAAATGACAAAAAAAACGACACAATAAAAAATGACTCACATCACTAACCGGATATGAATTTTTCATATCTGGCCAGATACCGGATATGGCCATATCTATCCAGCCAGATATATATTATTAGGTACTGTATTATTTTTACACATATTGCTGTGTTTTGTTTTGAATTGGGGCAAGCACCCTCACAAATATAAGATAAATAATAATTTAAGTATATTCAGATGTTTAATTGTTTTGTTCTCTTTCAGGTTCTTGTGTTGTATTAAACTATTAAGTATTAATCATGACAAGTTTTGTGTGGTCACTGTATACAATAAATGATCCTAGTGATATCACTACAAAGTGTAATATTTGCCAAAAGATTACACTGGTCAACACTCATTTTATTGCCAATCATATTAGAGTGATTTTGGGGTAACTTTGTGGTGCTGATTCCGAATATGACATGGGTTTTGCTAGATTGGCTCTAATTTATGAGATAATTGGTACCCCATTGAAACACGTAAAAATGCAAAAAATTTAATGTTCAGGCGGAGCCTACTTACAAATCGCATTGAAATTGTCTCGCATCATACAAAAGTAAACACATGAAATACATAATGGCATTTTATTCGGTCTCACCATCTAGAATGTTCCGGTAGTTTCCCATATGCACGCATTATGGTTACGTTTCCTATTAATTGAGGGTATTCATTATCTCAAGAACTAGAGCCAAATCGGAAAAACTACTTTCATTTTGGAATTCAGCAACCCCAAAATACCCTAAATTCGTACGAATTTCCTTGGCAACGAAACAAAATTTTTTTTTTGTTGAGCTGTGTTATCAAATGTGGGATGGAGAAAGGTGGCCAAAAGTCTTTTAGCACAACACCTCTTCATAATCATTTCAAGATTAATCACCCAAAAGAGTATGCTGAAGCCAAAAACGAAAATGACAAAAAAAGAATAGCTGTGACTGAATCAAAGGAAATAGGCATAGATAGAATACGGGCTAGACCATCAACTTCTGGTAGTACTCTGAAAGAAAAGAAAATGGACCAAATGAGTAAGCAGATCTCAATCGAGGAAAGCGTTTCATCTAAAAAAATATGGGATATCAATGACTCCAGGTCTGTGATGATTCACCGTAAAATTGGCATGATGATGGCTTTGGACAACCAGCCATTTACTTTAGTTGAAGATGATGGTTTTATTGATCTAATGGTCTACCTCCAACCCAGATATCTCTTACTGAACAGAAGGTACTTCTCTGATACTATAATTCCTCGTCTTTATAATGAGTTCAAGTATAAAATTGCTCAGAAGCTGGAAGAAGTAAAGCATGTCGGCTTTTCTTCAGATATATGGACATGCACAACCTCTCAAGAAAGTTTTATATCATTATCGTGTCACTGGATAGGTAAAGATTTTGAAAGATACGATGCTGTGCTACATGCCTCTCATTTCTCAGGGTTGCCTACTGGCAAGAATATATCTGAAAAGTTTCGCTCTGTGTGGGATAGTTGGGATCTTGATGCAAATAAGAGGAATTTATTGGTGAGGGATGGAGCTAGTAATATGGCTCTTGGTAGTGACCTGGCTGAAATACCTTCAATACACTGCAGCATTCATTTACTCCAACTGGTTATTAGTGACTCAATTATGGTTCAGAGGAGTGTAATTGATATCCTTGCAAAAAGTTGCCACCTTGCAACTCACTTTAATCATTCTCCTTTGGCCTGTAACAATTTCAAACATATTCAAGTGCAGCAAAATCTTGAGCCTCTCCTATTGGTTCAAGATGTCCCAACATGTTGAAACAGTGCATATTTGATACTAGAAAGATATTAAAAATTCCAATGCAACTGTATTTGGCTGATCGTAGTGAATTACCTACCATCACATCCTTTGAGTGGACACTGATACGAAATCTCCTTAAAATATTAAAAACCTTCTTCCAACTAACTCAGGAAATGAGTTTGGAAAAATCAACTTTGTCTTCCGTAATCCCAAGCATTTGTATTTTACAAAGATTTCTTTCAAAGATTGGCCATGATGACCAAGTTGTTCAAACGACAGAGAGAGAACTCCTGACTTCTCTTCGAGCATGTTTCTTGTCGGAGAGTAATGATGGGAAGTCTTTGAACATAATGAAAAACAGGGCTACTGCGACTGCAATAGATCTGCGGTATAAGTTATCTTTCTTTCAACAAAATCGAAAAGAGCAAGCTAAATCCTGGCTGATTGTAGAAGTCATAGGTATTAAAAATGCGAAGTTGGTAATGATTCTAATGGAAGTGAAAGAAGCTCAAATTCCAGTTCTCCTATGCGAAAGAGGAAAGATGAAGAGGACATTCTTGAAGCGTGTTTTATGAAGATCACAAAAGGAGAGCAATCTGGGGAAGTAAGTTACAAGAGAAGAAAGGTTGAAAAAAAGACTGCTCCTGTTCTACTGATTGCAGGGGTGGGTGTTAGACCAATATGCATCTGAACCTCTTGTAGATGGGAAGCGCTGTCCAGTTCAAATTTGGAAGCAGGAGGACCGATTTCCTCTCCCTAAAACTATTGTTTCAAAGCTTCTCTGCACACCCGCATCCTCTATATTTTCAGAGAGAATGTCTTCTGAATATGGAAACATCTATGAAGCAAGGCGATCCTGAATATTGCCTAAAAGAGGAGAAATGCTCTTGTTTCTGCACCACAATGGAAAAAATTCTAAATCACTGAGTTTTTTTTTATTCTGAAGACCTCCAGGCTGAATGGTGGCATCTGACTTACACAATACTGCCCTCCATTCATTGATTTCATTCCAGGCATTTTATATTGTATTCAATGTATTGTTTTACATTTGTTAAACTTGTAATGTTTTGTATTGTTTTGAAAATAAAGGGAAAAAGGAGAAAAAAGAATGGAAAGCAAGTGCAGGGGTCTAGCAATATTTTACTCTTTTTAAAAAATTTAATGCCTAGACATTTTTATAAAAAGCTTTGATTATATTAATAGAACTGTAATCATTAAGGATGGACAGATGTTTTATTTATTCTTGTCATCAGTATTGTGTTTTAATATAAAAAGTGTTGCTGGACTGGTTTAGGGGTCGGCCCTGGAGGGCTTCCCATTTTTTTTTTATATAAGATATTTGTAATGTGTTGTTATATTATGGCAGATTTTCATACAGGTGTTAGTTTTCTAATGTCTTGGCCTATATTCAGCATATCCAGCCGGATACCGGATATTTCACAATATCCATCTGAATATCTGGTGCACCCCTAGTTTGAACCAGTGGATTTGGAACACAAACTAACCCTATATACCAATTTTCACCCAAATCCGAGTTGGAGTGGTTTCTCTTTTTTTTTTTTTGTTTGGTTGATCTGTCATGGAATGCCCTGGTTACCCTACATTGCACACCAAGCATATCAGTATCATGTCTAAGGTGAGGAGACCAGGCTTGACTGCAGTATTCTAAGTGAGGCCTAACATAAGAATTATATAATTTACAGATGACTTCCTGGTACTTTTCCATTACACTCCTGCTATTTAGGTATATATTTATAAGCCCCTAATGTCAGTCAACCTTGATGATTGGTTAGGTTTAGTCATGATTTTTTCATTAAAACTAACGAAAATATTATGACAACCTAACCAATCATCAATATACAGGAATACCTCAAAATTCATCATTAATTCATTCTAGAATAACATGATGAAATTCAAGGTAGATTATAACATGTTTTAATGAGAAAACATTTTATTGTATTATGTTATTAAACAGATAAATTAATCAAATTCTACTCTTCTTTTTCGGCAAAATATAATGTATATTGCATTGGTAAACAGTTGAATTTCATCAATTTTGATCAGGTTTTTTTTTCACATTTTTTAAAAAACTACAAATCTGCAAATATGGATGATGGATTGTGAAACTATAGGTAGTAAAAGATTGATGATGAATCTGCGAAATGACGAATTTTGAGGTATTCCTCTACTATATATATATACACAAAAAAAGGAAAATATCACACACCAACCTAACCAATCATCAAGGGTGATTGACATTGGGGGCTTATTAAAATTGCAGGGATATAACAGAGTACTGACTGACTGACTCTTGTAACTAACATTCCTCTTAATAATGCCTAACATTTTATTTGCTTTATTTCTAGCCTCTAAGCACCTCTTGGAAAATTTTAGATTACTACGTACCAATTATAACACCAAGATCTTTTTCCTGTCTAACATCCTCTAATCAGTTGCATCTCATAACTAAAGTTTTCATTATTTCTACGAAAATGCACAACTTTGCATTTTTGAACATTGAATTCCATCTGCCATTTAGGCTACTAACCCAAGTAACTAATCTATCAACATCTTTTTGCAATTTATAAGAATTTTTGGTACTTTCATATTAATGGGTGACCCTAAGTAACTTTAAAATTTACCAACAACCAATGATGATTGGTTAGGTTGTCATAATATTTTCATTAGTTTTAACGAAAATATCACAACTAAACATAACCAATCAAGGGAATTATAAATAAGGGTGATATATAAATAAGCATTTTATTAATATAGTAAATGTCCATAATAAATTTATAAAAATACATGAATAAGCATTGCATTCATATACAGGGTGTACATAAAGTCAGGATCTATTTTTGTGAAGCACTTGGAAATTATATGGAATTCAATCATAAAATGATAGTGGTAACATTTATTAAATAATTAAGAGTAGGATTCGACGTGATGCCCATCAGTATCCCTGCACAGCTCAAATCGTAACGCAGCATTTCTAAACACATTCTGGAGCATTTGCGGGGTTATGTTATCTGCAGCAGTTCATGTACGTAAGTTTTCAAGACTCGTAATCTTCGTCTGATAGACGTGCGATTTGATAAAGCCCCATGCAAAGAAATCTAAAGGGGTTAAATCCAGAGGTGGGGGAGTCGGAGTCGGGGCTTTTTTGAAGAGTCGGGAGTCGGTAAAAATGACCGACTCTCGACTCTTTGATTCAATTTCTATATGACAACAATTTACCAGAATACTACTCTGCCCTAAATAAATATCTTCCTGAACTAATTCTAGATTCACATTTCCACATTTGATTTATTGTTCTGGTAAATCTTAGCAAATGAATTTCATATTTCTATTTTAGGATACTAGGTACCATATAAAAATTAGCAATATATTAATTATTAATTTAATTAGCCCCTATTAGTAATGAGTCGTGGGCCTAGTAGAAAATCAGCAGTCTTTCAATATTTTAAGCTAAATGACGATGAGAGTATTTTTATTTGTCAAGTAGAAAAGGATGGTAAAGAGTGTAATGCAAAAATTAGTGCTTACACTGGGAAACATGCTAATGCTCTAACTAGAGCCTCAAACTTGAAACGCCATCTATGAAACAAACATCCCAATATTTATAAGGTTGTAGATCAGCATGATAAGGAAAGAGTCGGGAGTCGGAGTCAGTTTTTAAAAATACTGACTTGAGTCAGTTGTTTTTGGCCGACTCCCCATCCCTGGTTAAATCTGGTGATCTCGCTGGCCAAGGTCTGTTGCTTCCGCGTCCGATCCAGCGATTTGGAAAACGTCCATTTAGATAATCCTGAACAATTTTGGCATAGTGACAAGGAGCACCATCATGTTGATAGACGACAGTACTAACAATCCTATCCCCGTCGTCTATCAACATGATGGTGCTCCTTGTCACTATGCCAAAATTGTTCAGGATTATCTAAATGGACGTTTTCCAAATTGCTGGATCGGACGCGAAAGCAACAGACCTTGGCCAGCGAGATCACCAGATTTAACCCCTTTAGATTTCTTTGCATGGGGCTTTATCAAATCGCACATCTATCAGATGAAGATTACGAGTCTTGAAAACTTACATATACGAACTGCTGCAGATAACATAACCCTGCAAATGCTCCAGAATGTGTTTAGAAATGCTGCGGAATGATTTGAGCTGTGCAGGGATACTGATGGGCGTCACGTCGAATCCTGCTCTTAATTATTTAATAAATGTTACCACTTTATCATTTTATGATTGAATTCCATATAATTTCCAAGTGCTTCACAAAAATAGATCCTGACTTTATGTACACCCTGTATAGTAAAAAAAAATTAAAGTTACTTGGGGTCACCCATTAATATGTAAGTACCAAATTTTCTATAGCTACAGTATGTAACTGGGGCAACTATGTTTGTATCATCTGCAAATTTAGAAACGTTACTACCTACTCCATTTTTTAAATCATTTAGATATAAAATAAAGATTAATGGATCTAAAACTGATCCCTGTGGTACCCTACTTTTCACTTTCTCCCACCCAGATTCATGGCCACTTAGAATTACTCTGTTCTGTCTTCTAACCATTTTTCTACCCAATTTATAACTGACCCCAATATCCCATGAGTTTTTAACTTATACAGAAGTCACCTATGTGGAATTTTGTCAAATGCCTTGCTAAAATCCCAATAAATAACCTCTACATTTCCATTAGCTACGTACCTGATCAGTTACAAAACTCTTAAAAGTTTAAGATTAGATAAGACCTTTCTGATCTAAATCCATGTTGTGAACTTGGTATAAGATTAAAATTTTCTAAGTGATCTTTGATATTATTCCTCATAATTCTTTCTAGTATCTTTCCTACCAATATTGTTAAACTAACAGGCCTATAATTTCTTACTTCCTTCTTACTACCCTTTTTGTAAATGGGTACTACATTTGCTTTTTTCCATTCATCTGGTATCTCTACATAATTAATAGACCTAGCAAACAAAATAGTGCCTCTGATAAGCTTTCCTCCCCTTCTCAGAGAATCCTAGCATATATATTTTCAGGTCCAGTAGCTTCATTGACTTCAATGTATGAATCATCCCTCCTTATATGATTATGATCCAAAATGCCCATATTTACAAAATCTAAAGAATTAAAATCCGTTATTTAAATTTTCTTCAGTAAAAACAGAGCTCAAATAATAATTTAAAAATACCATCAATATCCTGATTGTTTTGAAACATCCTTTCATCTTTTATTGGGTCAATCTTATGCTTTTTATTATTATATTTATGAAAACTAAAGAATTTCTGTGGATCTTTATTCTTATTTCTAGCTAGATTTATTTCACTATGCCTTTTGCTCTTCCTAATGAGCCTATTTAGGTTATTTCTTAACTGCGTATAATTATCAGAGATTTTTCCAAAATAGGCAAGGGCCAACAAAAATCTTGAATTAAACTTTCATATTTTAAAGAATATGGTAATTACTGTCTGCAAACTTTTAAACAACTTTTTGAACTTGCAAATTTCTACAGATCTACAGAAGCTCATGACTCCAGATTTGAAAAAATTTACTGGACCACAGCTCTGAATTTACTTTTTTTCCCCTTACACCACTAGATAGATTAATGATAGTAAACTCTTGAATTGACGACATACCAATTACAAATTGTTTTAGCTAAACATAATAATACAATAATGTACAGTTTATAACTCACCTTAAGTTTATTTATTCATTGCAGCAGCAACAGTGGACGATGTTAGACCTTGCATGTAGGCATTTGTTGTGAATTTACCGCCATGTATGCTTGGCCACTGATCAATGGCTTTCTGTGTGATCATTACAGCAGATCTAGTGCCTGGAGCTGGACCCTCCTTCACAATTCTGCACAGCTTAGTCAAATGAGATGGCTTAATGGATCCTTTGTGTTCAACAATGTAACCAAGAATGGAGAATGTCCCTTCAGCTGGTGCTTCACTCCAGGCAGTTGATCCATCTTTATCAAAATGCTTTAATCTCTCTGTGATTCCTTTCCACAGCTGTTCTATATATTCTGTCAGCTAATTTATCACTGAGTCTTTTGTAAAACTACTTTCAGATCTGGTTCTGGATGGTCTAGCAACTTCAGCAACCTGGTAGTAATCAGAACGTTTCTTGATGTATTTGTAAACTTCATTTAGGATGTAATCCTCAGCTGTTAGTTCCTTTTGCTGCCCTGTGGTATCGTGCTTAAATTCAGAAACTACATCATTTGCATTTCCTCCATTAGCTAATTTGGAAATTGTTTCCATCACTCTTAACATAACAGTTTTCCCTCCTTCTTTATAAAATATATTTTCTACAAATTCTGCACTAACTGTGGTTTTTTGAGCTACTTGCAACATAATCTTTGTTACATAGGAAATCAATACATAGAACTTGGCACTAATTTCTTTCTCTTGTGGATATCAAAAAACACACAATTTTGCACAAATCTGTCAAATTGATCAAATTCGTAATTAACCATGTGCGAGTATCAGATTTGAGTTTTAGTCTCTTAAAACCAATGATATTGTCAAGAACCATATTGGTATAGTCAAGGCCTGATCTCAGATTTGAAGAGTGATTCTGAATAAAGTCTAAAAGCTCACTTAGTTTACAAATTTTCTTCAATGCATCAACGTGGGCTCTGTTCACAAGATGCATTAAGTCCCATCGAAATTTGAAATTTTCTCCAAACAACTTTTTCATTTCGTTTTTAAATGGCTCATTGTCCTTACAAAAAGCCCCATCTCCAACCATTCCAGATACCTTGGATTTAATTGCTTCTTCAGATAGTTTCAAGTGATTAGGAGACTTCAACACGTCAAAAATTTCATTGGCCAAATAAACTCCTGATTTGCTGCGTACTAAATTTATCCCAGCAAGTTTTACAGTCTTATCTTCTTCACTCATAACTAATACAACTAGCATGCTTAATCCCAAAATTGTTCCAATGTCAGCTGTTATTGTTACTGAAGTTTGTTCTAAGAACCACTTTACAGTTTGTTCTTTAAGTTGATTATCAATAGCTCACAAATTGTCTCACACGCATGTGTGCTATGATTCAAATTTCCAACCTCACAACCTGACCTATGTAATACAGCTAGAAGTACTGGATATAGAGCCCATGCAGTGTTTGTTTTCATTATGTAGTATAAGATGTTGCCACATAAGTCTTCTATGCGTTTAGTAGTGTTCCGAGAAGATGTTTTCATCACTTCATAAACAGCAGCTCTTTGATGATGCTGAAGTTTAATTAAATGTCTCTTCAGGTGGGTTTTCAGATTTCTAAACCATCTCTCTTGATTTTCTCCTTGTTTGCATACATAGGTTAAATCTTTAACATTGAAGTAACCTTTTATGTTAGAATGTTTGTCTGAAGCACATGCTTTGGGGTCTGTGCAAGCTATGCAATATAATGTAAACATTTTATCATCAGAAGCATCATCAATATCTTCTTGATTATCATCATCATCATCCTCAACAGCTATATCTACATCAGGCATATTAGTGTCACTATTTGCAATGTTTTCCATTATATCACTTGGTACTGAAAATGAATCATCAGCATGCCTTAGATCCTTCTTTTCCACCAATTTGAATGTAGATTTGATCAAATCATTGTTCAGGATTTCTTGTATTGCTTAAATGGGCTATGGAAATGTCAAATTTGTTGCTTTTTACTTTATTAGATTTGGATGCAACACTTGAACTTGAAGGCATATTTTGACTCTTCTCTTTATTAACCACAACAGCTTGGTGAGTTTCTTTTGTTAGGCGCAAAATTGCATTCAATGTCTTCTGGATTTGGGAATTTTCAAATTCCTCTAAAGCAGTTTTGTTAGTCTGATGCGCAGATTCCTCACTTACCTTTTGTTTCTTAGGTGGAGGAGAAGCACTTTCTTCAGTCTGTGAAACATCTAGTGAAAAAGTTTCATTTTCTAGATTAGCAGTTGATGAAGTTGGTTCATTTTTCTGAGGTCTAGCACTAGCACATTTTGTGAACAAACTAAATGACTGCTTTGCCGTATCTCTTGCTGCACTTCATCCTGGTATTTCTTTACTGCAATATCTAAGCTGTGGGCCCAAACTCTGGGACCTCTTGTATTGTAACAAATATTTTTTTTGGAATTAAAATGTTCCTCCCAGTTTTGCTGCTTTGAATATTTGTTCTTGCATTGACCACAAAAGTAACCCCTTTTAACACCCTCACTTTTCTCTCCAACTTCATCAATATTAGGATCCATTATTGATTATTGACTACCTGAAAAAATACAAAATAAGTAAAAGTTAGTAAATATAGTATGGTAAAAGTAGGTAAGTTAAAGTAAGTAAAAGTAAGTTTAAACTTAACTAAACTTTTCAATTCTAGAGTCATGGTGGATTACTTAAAACCGCACAAGTAATTATCTGGTCAATTTATCAAACCTGGCCGAGATCAATGGAACATAGTCCAATCCTGATAATTTTATATTAAAAAAATATACGTTTTAATAAAATTTTAATTATCAAAACATTGAAGCTTAACAAAAAATAAAAATAATTGTTAAATATGGAATTACCAACTAAACTTAAAATAACTAAATTTGTAATTTAAAAAAATTGGTTTGTACAAGAACGTATACGCAAAAAAAATTGCATAATGTCTAGCGGATGAACAAAACCCAAACCCAAATTTACTTTTTCTCATGATCAAATTTACTGGAGCAATGCTCCCAAGATCCCAGGAATCTGGAGTCATGCAGAAGCTAAGGCTAACAAAGACCCTAAGATATCCACTCTAAGGTTAGCCTGAGAGAAAGAAGAGAGTAGTGGGTTAAAAAAAGAGAATAAAGGGTTAAGTAAGTAGCAAAACCTATCATTTGTGGGTTATAACATTCATTCAGAAATAGAGAGAAAAAGACTCCCCATCATCATCTGCCAGCCACTGCTGACAAGTTGGAAAAATAGTCAAAGAGAATAGGAAAGGGGTGAAAGGTGAAAAGAAGTAAAATAAGATCGCTTACAAACCATGCAAATACAGTCTTAACTCAAAGAAACACTGTCATACCATGCAAACTACAGACATGCAAGTAAAGAGAGGATAGAGGATGAGGGGGGAGGGAAAGTATGAAGAGTATAACAAAAGTGGGTTAGTTTATGCTACCATACAAGCTACATCTAAATTTGTTAGTTTATTTATTAATTTTTTTTTAAATAATATAAATTTAACACGCATCAATTGTCAACAGACTCTCAATCTGACTATCAATTGTCAACCTCAACTATCACCTCCAGAGCTCCTGTTGCTAATTGTTTTATATTTTAAACAACATTAATATTTTTAAAATGCTTATCTAAATGGTTTTTAGACATATTAATGCTGGTAGAGTTCATGATGGACATGGGAAGATTATTCCATTTATCAATTACTTTAAATGTAAAAAGGTTTTTAGCAATGTTAGTAATGAAACTCCTACCACGTAATTTAAATCCATTATTACAAGTATTGCTATTATTGAAAATGAACAATTTGTCAAAATTTACATTATTGATTTTATTAACAATTTTGAAAACTTCAATAAGCTCCCCCCCCTTAATCTCCTAGTCTCGAGTGAATGCAAGTCTAACTCTTTAATCCTATCTTCATAGAACTTGTTGCATAGTGATGGAATTAGTTTTGTGGTGCATCACTGAACCCTTTCCAACCTATCAATATCCTCATGCAAATAGGGGCACCAAAACTGAATAGCATATTCTAAGTGAGGCCTGACTAGGGACTTGTAAAGGGGCAATATAATACCATATTCTTTGATTTAAATTTGAAATTATGCGCTATGAAGCCTAATGTCCTATTAGCTTTTGAGAAGTTTTAATAGAAATTATGCCAAAATATCAAAGAAATGACACTCAAATCCTTTAGAAAATAAAAAGTTATATATTCCTCATCTAATAATAGGAATGTCCATCAAAGCAAAATTACTTTCATCATATTCAGTGATACTCAAAAATTGTCACTGCTAACTTCATTACATTACATTTCATTTGGAAAACATGAAGCCACTGGGGCCAATCAAGGTTATCCAAGTTGTGAGCTATATTTTATAATAAGCACACCGGACAAAAAATTAGTCACCCCTAATAGCACCGATAGTAGGAAGTTCAAGGTCACACAGAGGGCGCTGATGTAGCATTGGTAAGTGACAAGTAGCGGTGACGTAGCACACAGGATCAGATCTGTTTCGTGAGGTGGTGAAGAACAAAGTGTGTGTTGGATATAGTCTGCAAAATGGGTCGTGAGGCAGACGTTACTCAGTGGCAAAAAGGAGCCATTGTGTTTGGCAGAGCCCACGGACACAAAATGTCTGAAGTAGCCCAATTTGTTGGTGTGTCAACGCGTACTGTCCAGCGAGTTTACAAAGAGTGGTGTAGTTCGCAATCAACTGAAAATCGATGGCGTAACTGTGGCCGGAAAACAATTCTCGACAATAGGGACCGCCGCCATGTTTCTCGTCTAGTAACTGCAAGTCATTTTCAAACCAGAGAACAATTGCTCCAAGAAACCAATGAGGTTCTCCAGCGACCAATTTCCGAATGGACATTGCGACGAGAACTGCATGCGATGGACATCTGGAGCAGGGTACCACGGAAGAGGCCGCTGTTAACAGCAAGTCAAATTGGCACGTTATAAATGGGCTCAGAGGCACAAAAACTGGACTGCGGCAGATTGGAAACGTGTAATTTGGTCCAATGAGTCCCGTTTTTGTTTGTTCTCCAATGATGGGAGGCGACGAGTACATCGCAGGTCCAATGAAGCCTTTAATCCTGAATGCGTTGAAGGTGTTGTTCAGGCTGGAGGTGGTTCCGTGATGTTCTGGGGATGTTTTTCGTACCACGAAATGGGCCCTCTCGTTCCAGTGATGATGAATTTGAACCAGCAGGTGTACCTCCGCATACTAAACTCGCCGGATTCGTGCGGTTATCAAGGCCAGAGGCGCTGTCACACGTTATTATGTACATTCTGAGAGGGGTGACTAATTTTTTGTCCAGTGTGCTTAAAATCTTGCAAAACATCAATCTCAAGTCAGTAATTATGAACATATATACAGTGGAGTTCTGAAGTTTGTGATTAATTGGGACTGCCAAAATCGCCTCGAACTTCGAAATCATGAACATCAGAATCCATTTTCCATTAATTTTTGCTAATGCGTTCCAGAGCTTAGAAAAATTGATACCAATCTAAGAAAAAACAAAAATATTACAATTATGTACATTTTTGATATTTCACTAGTTTTTAAACCTTTTTCACATTCAGAAATAATCTTTAGTTTAGTCTCCAAATCAGTGACATTTTTGGTTCTTTTATTACTAGATTGACTACACTATATACTTTACGTTTTGGAGCCATTTTGACTAAATACACTAGACCAAAAACTAGGTTATTTTTTCAAAATGATATCTGAAAAATACAGGATGAAATTAAAGCAGATTAAATCAAACTAAATATGTTGCTAATAAACAACAATAATAATACAGAAAATCAAAATCATGAATATGTGGATTTTTGGTCAAAAATCATGAATTTTGAAATTTTTGGTAGACAAAAGGGTGATCACGACTATGCGGAATCATGAAGTTTGAGTCTCTTGAACTTCGGAACGACTACCAAAGTAGCCTACATAACTTAAGCTAAGAACATACACCATTTACAATCTACAAACTATCTCTCTCATTCATGAAAGCATCCAACTTTTTCTTAAAACTAACTAATGAGCTATTATTTACCACATCATATGGCAAGTCATTCCAAAAATCTACTCTGACTGAAAATGTATTTTCGCAGATCAAATCTACGAGTCTGTTTTCTAATTTTCTTGTTATGCCCTCAAGTTATTCCATCAGCCTCTAATGAGAAAAAGTTACTTGCATCTAAATTGTCCAAACCTAAAAACATTTTGAACATATATTTCCCCTCATACAACATCTCTCAAAACTAAACATACCTAGTTCCTCTAATCTTATAATTTTTAATTTAAGGAAATTATTATTAATGTAAAACTTAGGCCCAGACTGAAATTTGTACACAAATCGAGGATAATGTGGTTATTCTCACTCCAGAGTGAGTCATGAAGGTTTGGTCAGACTTTGCTAAATTGATAACCTATGTCTCAGGAACTAGAGGTCACAGAGACCTTATATTTGGGTTAAGCTTCTCTGTGTGCCAATTTTTATCAAAATTGAAAGTGGTTATCATTTTAAGTGACTGATTTGGCATGAAATGACACAAATTAAGAATTAAATTATGTTCACAGTTCATAAAATTATTGAAATGTACAATAGATTTTTCAGTAATTCAATACTGTTTTATGTCTTCCTTTATATTTACTTGGTTTATTATCATTTTTTGTGTTGGTAATGTGCAGTGTAATACTTCATATTTTTCGCATTTTTAGGTAAACTTTATACTTCAATGACTTTTAAACCAGTTTTTGAGGTATTGTATTTTATTAAAACTGCATGATTTGTGATAACTTTTAGAAACTTCAGTCTCAAAATTGATGGGGGTATTTAAAATAGAGGTGTACTAGAATTCCAATTCTGGTTCCTGCTGGCTGGAATTCTGGCCATTTATTGAGTTCTGGTTCTGGCTAGAACTGTGCGATATCTGGCCAATCTGGAATCATTCAGTTTTTAATATTAAATGAAAAAAAACATAGAAGGAAAATAGAATTTTGTAAACAGATTTTGATATATTTATGTAAAGTCCTTAGCCATTCCTTTGGCTACTTGCGTGTATCAGAGGAAATCGTAGCTTCTTCAGAGGGTCTTTTATCTGGTTTATCTTTTTTCATTTTCTCTTTTTGTATCAATTCATAAATATTATGATGTTTACATTGTAGGTGTTTAAAAAGCGGGATTGTGCTATAATATTTGCTACCTTTATTGCTAGTTCCTCTTGATACAAGTCTCTTCAGGACATACGGTAGTGCAATTAGCTTTACTGCTATCTTTATCATCAAATCTGAAATATTTCTAAACTCTAGAAGTTGGCATTTTTTATATATTTTTCATAAGCATAAGGCTATGTAAATGAAATATATTTAATATTTATATCCGTAAAGAGAGAACATAAAAGTGATAAAACTAGTGAAATAATATCTATCTTAATAATGAGGCACCATGTGTGAGAACCATCTAAGTGCCAAAAATAAAAATTGCCAGAAAATGCAGTGAAAGTTTACCAATTTAGAAATTAATAATGCATATATTACTTAAAATTATAGACCTACTAGTTAGGGCCTAAGCTTAACACAAAAGATTCTGGCTTCTGGCTAGAACTAAAATTTGTTGGCTGGATATTCCAGCTTCCAGTTTCTGGCCAAAAAGCTGGTTTCGGTACACCTCTAGGTATTTAAACCATATGGCAAACACTACACCCTTCATGATTGTCTGAAAAGTTGAAGTTGGCAAAAATGTTTTGATCACATTTTTTATATATGACAAAAATAAAGTAAAAAAATATAGTACTGATATTATGGAAAACTATTTTCATTCTTTGGTTTAAGACAAATTTTGATTTACAAGATTAACTTCACCTTCATACTGTAAAAACTGGGATGGTGGTTGAAGGTGGTGAGTAGTGGTGTTTGTTCCTTAACCCTGTAGCTATAGTCTAGCCTAAAATGTAGCTGTATTTAAACCATTAGATTTTGAACAATAATCTATAATAGTGCGTTGAACTTTATCCAATTTTTAAAAAAATCCATTTTACTGGAATTATTTCTCTTTCAGCTTCTCAGTGTAGGTTGTTAGCCAAGATGGCATAGGGCCAAGGCCTATTATGAGATGGACCTGAACTGTCATACTTCATTCAGATATTTATACAGGTCCATGCGTATTAGAAATATTTATGTCCATTAGATTGGTGGTAAAATCTTCCTAAGTCCCACCTTAGGTTACTCCATTTATAAAATGGATATGGATGTGGGAGGAATCAGTGTTTCTGATGGTGAAGGCTGTGAAGACTCTCACACTGGGAACAGTGGATCAAGGTGTGAAATGGGTGGTGGTGGTGGAAGTGGAGGTGGAAAGTTAAAGAGATCAAGCAGTGCTCCAATGATTAATCAGCTACTTCCACAAGGACACATTTCAGCACCTCCAGCTCCTTCGACATCAAAGTATTTTTTTTTTTATTTTGTAGTAAATTATTGTAGTAAATGACATTGTATGGTACCATATGCAGTAATGTACCATCAACTGGGGATACAGTACTTGGGACATATTGACCTTCTTGGTATTTATAGTTAGATATATACTTGTACGTAAAACAATAAAAAATGCCCCCAAATTCAACCTGTTTTAATTTGAAAATGCTATTGAAGCCTCAAAAACTAAATGTCCCCCCCCCCCCCCCCCCCCCCCCCTGTGCTAAGTATCCCCAATTGATGGTACCTCTAAATGGGATTCACAAGGAATCCTTTATCTGTTAGAGTAGGCTATGCTGAATGAATAACTTTTTTGTTCAAGATCTATACCCAGTAGTTAGGCATGCTTTATTAATTTTTATACATAATTTTTACTGGTTGCAGTAAGTAGTAGGCTAATTTTAATTTTATGGTATCCATGAATTTTAGTTTTGGGCAAGGTTCCTTATGTAGAATTTATAAAATGTTTCATGTGTAATAATAGCACTTGGCAAAAGCATGAAGAACAAGCTCTCCCCCCAGTATGCTACTTGTATCTAATCAACCCTACCGTATAGGATGTATAACTATTTGAAGCTGTATGGCATCTGCATCTGTATAGGGTACTATTACAGTGTGGTTTTGGACTTTCATGATTACCTTTATTAATTTAATTAATAATACTGTAGTTGTATTAGCCTACATCTTGGTTAAAGTGAAATTCAAGTTCAACAACATTGAGAATTAACTATATATACACTGTAACACACTTACTTATTAGCTGAATGTGCCTGTGAGAGTTCTAAATAATCCTGTGGGCTGTAAGTGTAAGGCTATTAATTGCACCACATATTAAATACAGTGCATTTTGCAGCAGTGTTATGGGATTAAATCGAGATTCATCCATAAGTGATGTTAGTGGCATTCAACCAAGAGCAAGAAGATTAAGTGCAAATTTTGGCCCAGTTTCACCTCTGGTAAGTTTGTATGTAAAACTACAGTATTTTGGTAGTCTAGTTTTTTAATTTCAAAATAGTATGATTTGTTACAAAGTTAGTAATATTTGAAACTACTCATAAAACATTATGTAAGAAAATTTGGTAATCATCATCATTTTTGCATTGGTCAAGTTGCATAAAAGCCCAGCCCTACAGGGGCCTAAGCATGGTAGTGTTCCCTAGAACTAAAAAGTTCCAAAGTTAAACTAACAGAACTTTTAAATAAGTACTGAAGCTACTTTTTTTTTTAAATTATCCACCATTGTACTGTATGTGACAGCAAAGATTTGATTTCAGTGGTGGTGTACTGATTAATCTGTGGCAGCATCAGCAGAATTGGCCATTTTTTTGGGCATCTGCCAAATTTAGCCAATTCTCTTGCTGATTCTTTGAAATTTTCATTACAGAACAAAATCTATATTTATAGAAAATTGAATATACCAAAAACACTATTCGTGATAATTTATACTCATTTCAAAATGTAACTGTATAAAATATATTTAAATTCATGGAAAAGGCAAAACTTAATAAGTTAAGTTATCCATAAATTTGCATTTTCTCTAACTAGCTAATCTCAAAATATTACAAAACAATTGTAATCTCCTACTTTATATTAATAACAATTCTATGTTAAGTTGTACAGTACCTTATAATTTATATTAAATCATCTTACGTTGTTTACTCTATTTCAAGTATTTTAATAATTTTATGAACCCAAATTGCAGAGCTGGGCAATAACGCGTTACAAGTAATGGCCATTACATAAGCAGTACTTTTTTGGTAACGGCATTACATTTCAAATCAAGTAACTCTTTCAGTAATGATGTTACTTTTTTAGGGAAATACATTCAGTACTCGTTACTTTATCATAGCTCGCAATTAGTTTCTTTCGATCCTCACTCATTATTCATTAACCATTAAAAATTTGTCCCTTCTCTATGAGCGAGATGTGCATGTTAGCTGTTGGCATGCTGGCACCCTACCCCCATCCACCCTCTCCCCCTACACTGACAGCACTGTCAAAGTAAAAAGGTGAAGAACCCTGGAGCAGGGAGGGACCTAAGTTCAACAGAGGTTTCGTCATTCCTCTCATCTGGGCTTTCATGGCACATTAGCTCTGCATCCTTCCCATCCACTAACTTCAAAAATATGTTTATTAAATTTAACACTCCTATACCATCTAGTGCCGCTGTTGAGTGGGTTTTTTCAGTAAGGAAGGATATACTGTGTCGGAAATGAGGCTTGCTCTTAGATGCAACTTTTGAGAAGCTCATTTTCTTAAAGGCCAATAAAGATCTTTTGAATAATAGTTCTTAAGTTTGTATATTTAGCTAATAAATGTCAATTATCATTGCCATGCACAATAACTCATTTGATTCATTTCTTTAGTATTTTGTATTATTGTTTTGCAAAACTAAACTTTCCTGGTATATTCTAGCATTAGTAAATTAGTATCAATAGTATGCTACATCCTCTGTTATGTTGCAAGCAATTCCTAGTAATAAATCTTGCAGTAATTTTGTTTCACTTTTTTTTTAAATATTATGCTTTATAAGTCATAACAATGCAATGAAAGCATGCACAGACTTCATAGCCTAATTAGCCTATGCATTAATCAGTGGATACAAACCAACGCATACTCGCACAAGCGAATGTTTGTATAATATAATAATTTATGTATATATAAATTATAATATACCTATGCATATGTATAATATATTTACATTTCATTAAAAGTAACGGTAATGAGTAACAGTGCCATTACTCATTACTTTTTAAAAATGGTAACTAACAATAATGGCATTACATTTAGACTGTAGTAACAGTAACAGCATTACATTTATAAAGTAATGAGCACAGCACTGCCAAATTGTATATCTATTTTTTATTCAAATAGGTCACCACTGCCTTGAAATTTTAATGAAAAATTTTGTTGTTTACATTGTTGAAGAAACTTGGCCAAAAAATATTATCGTAATTTTCCTGTTTTAATATTTTACATCTGATTGTGTTTTACTTTAATGTAAATAACTTGTAATGAACTTAATGTTTCTTAATCTTTAAGGATTTATTTATTTATCTTGGGATTTAGGTATTGTCAAATAGGGACTACAATTGGCTACAAAGCTTAGCCCCTATAGCCCTAAGTCTATGAATATGAAAATTTAAATTTTTCAGTGATAAGTAAAATTTATGAAGGGAAATTAATTTTTTAAAATCTAGGCAAAGAATTTGCATCAGTAGTTCATAGAATTGGCTAAATTTTGAAATTGGTACATCACTACCTTTCAGTACTACACACGTGCTGGTGGAATGTACTGTATGTCCTACAGACAGCGTTTCTTTTACACCCATTCAAATGTGGGTGTGAAAATTAAGATCATGTGACATAGATAGTCAGTCTGTGGTGATCATTTGTACGTTGTTAGGTCTTAAAGGGTTAAATGAAAGTAAGTCCCTGAACAAATAAATTTGGAGGAGCCATACTGGATTGCACTTGCCCATTCATCCGTTTGTCACACCTTTGTGTCTGGGCTATAATTTTTGAACCACTCAACATAAATTGAAACTTTATGCACGCACATGGATCATAAATCGATGATTCATGAACAAAACTTAGGGCCCTGCACCAAAGGTCAGTGTCAAAAATAGAGGTCAAAGGTCAAATGGAGCTATAGGCCCAAATTGTATAAATCAATTGGAAAAACTTGAGATTTTGTATCTGGGTGCTATGGGGAGGATGGTACACTCCCGTTGAAATTCATTGCTTTCACTGATATATATATTTTATGCAGGAAGGAGAGGCCAAGGGCGAATGCCCGCAGAAATGCCCCCCACCCCTCACCCCTAAAAGAAGAGGAGCCAAAATCAAGGTCCAGGGTTTTTGAGATGCCTGGACACTGCATTTGAAAGAGTAGGGGTCATATACAGGAAAAGATGGATTGAGGAAGATTGTTCCAGAGTTCACTGGTTGAGTAAATGAAAGGATAAAAATACTAACTAACCCTTGCATTAGAGCAGGGCTTCCCAACCTATCCATCTGACAAGACATTTATCAATCACTTGTGAATGTAGTTGCATATAACAGCTGAAATCTGGGCCCTTCCTACACACAATAAATGCAGTGCTTATGAAATATATATATATATATATATATATATATATATATATAATGTGTGTGTGTGTATATAATATATATATATATATATATATATATATATTTTTTTTTTTTCTCCCCACAAATACACAATCTAATCAAACAAAGAAACTCATTACGCCAGAAACACAGTCCCACTGCAGAAGACATTGACCTCATACACCACCTTAACACTGACATCACAAATCTAATAAACACTAAACAGTCACAAAACTGGGAATCCTATTTAACTACACTCAATCACAAGACCAACAGCACCCAACTTTGGAAACCTTGAAAAAAATCCACACTTCACATACTAACCCACCCCCCACACACGAAGCTCTCCTTTCCAACTGTAACCAAATTCCATCCCCACAAAAACACTGCAACCTACTCATGCACCACTACTCAAAAATTAGCCATAAAATCACTGTTCCCAATAATAGAAAAATCCTCAAAAACATACGGAAACTCTCGGCCGACCCACAACAACCACATCTATTTACACCCCAAGGCACAGCTGCAGCCATAAAATCCCTTAAAAACTCTCATGCCGAAGGCCCAGACCACATTTCAAACATACATCTCAACACCTTGGTCCAATTGCTCTTGCAGCCCTCACAAACATATTCAATTACTCCTGGCTTCACAATATCATACCCTCTACTTGGAAGCTGGCACACATCATCCCGATACTGAAACCCAATAAACCCCCAACCTACTTGCTTCATACCGGCCAATCTCCCTTCTCTCAACCATTTCCAAAGTCCTCAAAAAACTGATATTAAGACGCATACAACCACACATTACATTTTCACAAACCTAACACGGCTTCAGGTCCGCCCACTCCACCACAACGCTTCTTACAAACCTAACCCAACACATCTTAGATGGCTTCAACCAACTATCCCCCCCTGCCCGCACAGTCCTTGTTGCCATCGACATCAACAAAGCTTTCGACACTGTCCCACGCCACATTCTTGCACAAAAGATTATTGATCTCGACATCCCCACCAATGACAAGAAATGGCTTACTAATCTCATTGCAGGCCGACTTGGCAAAGTCATACACAAACAACACTCATCCAAAACCTACAGACTATACAATGGCGTCCCACAGGGCTCCATACTCTCTCCAATCCTCTTCAACCTTTTCATGCACGACCTCCCACAACCTCTCCCCCCCCATGTCCATGTCTCCTCCTATGCAGATGACCTGACCATAACAGCACAACACCATAACCATAACACCGCCACACGCCTGATCCAGCAGTACATTACCAATCTGGAACTCTGGCTGACTAACAATAGGATGTCAGCATCCCCTCAAAAATCCTCCATCACCCTCCTAACCTCAGACCGCCACGAATCCCAAGCACACCCGAGAGTCACCCTCATGGGACATCCCCTACCTCTAAACAAAACCCTAACAATCCTTGGCCTCACCCTAGACACACACATGTCCTTTTCCCCTCACATATCAAACATTTGCTTCAAAGCAACAAAAAAACTCAATGCTCTCAGAACACACACCTCCACAACATTCGGTCAGCAGAAGGAATCCCTTAGTATCCTATACAAACAGTTTGTACGCACTACCCTAAGTTACGCTGCCCCCACCTGGTCCCCGTCCATCTCCCACACAAACCAGAAAAAGATAGACCACACAAAACAGAGGTCTCAGAAGCATTACTGGCTGCCTCCGAACCACACCCATCCCACATCTACATGCAGATACGAAAATACTCCCCATCGAACACCACATGAACATGACAGGGACTCGATTCTTCTCCAGAGCACTGGCCCCAGACCACCCCTGTCACCATCTCACATTACACAACCCCCCACCCCGCAAAAAAAACGTACTCCTGCTGCTCACTATTCGCAGCTACTGAACAATATCCCCCCTCCTCCCCTAAACATCAACCCCATTAAACATCTCCACACAGAATTTACCCGGAAATACCTACTCGACCAACCACACAACACCGTCCTTCACGATACTCCCCCTGTAGTCCATCAGAGCGAACAAACCCTCCCAAGGAAAACAAGAGTTACTCTGGCCAGGCTCCGTTCAGGCCACCACCCCTCCCTCCAACAATACAGACACAGACTCCACCTAGCTGACACCTCCACCTGCCAAAAATGCTACCTCCACCCTGAGGACACAGAACACCTACTCTTACACTGCCACACTCTCTCTCAACAAAGACACAACTCCAACATTACCTCTCTACGAGACCTATGGACCCGTCCCACGGTGGTCGCGGGATACCTGAGTGCCGCCGGGTTCGCATAAGGGAACCCGGGGGCTACGAAGTAAGAAGTAAGTATATATATATATATATATATATTATATATATATATATATATATATATATATATATTATATATATATATATACACGGTGAACCAAAAGTAGGTGGACAGTAGGTTGAATACGGTTTGTGTTATATTATATTATAACTATGGTGTTCATTATAACTATGGTGTTTGTGTTATATTATATTAAATATTATAACTAAATTTATTTAAATTTTATTTTGTATTATAGTATACAAAAAAATTAAATATGTATTCTCAAAATAAACGTTATCATTTACTGTCCACCTACATTTGGTTCACCCTATATATATATTCCCCGCAAGGGGGTTCTAAGCTCGTGCTCTTTGTGCGTTTGTACGTGCTTGTTCCTGGAGGTTTCACGTGCGCCCTCCCGGCCCTAGCACCCAAGGATGATGGGGCTCGACCCTGCAGTCCTTGTCATCCTTGGTCTTTTTCCACTTCGACTGTCCCCTCCACCCTTTCTTTTTCCTCTGTCTTTCCTCTCACTTTTTCTTTGTTTTTCCGCTGAGATATGCCCTTTAAATAGAGGCGAATCGGTTCTTCCTAAAAAAAAAAAAAAATATATATATATATATATATATATATATATATATATATATATAAAATATATATAACTTTTGGGGAACTTGTCAAACGCTGACCAGTGTTTGGGATCATGAATTGTGTGAACATGATTTTCAGTGTTGCACATGATAAAGGTTGGGAAGCCCTGCATTAGAGAGTTGACAGAAAAGGAATGAGAATGTATCAAAAGTTGGGTACTGCATGCTCTTCTTAGAGGATGAGGCATGCAGTTAGTGTGTTCAGAAAAGCAGTGTCCATTAGAATAGTGATAGTAAAGAGAGAGAGAGAGAGAGAGAGAGAGGCAACTTTGCAGTGAAGAGAGAGGGATTGAAGACAGTAAGACGTGGGGAATTTGAGACAATAAAGCCTTTGATTTTACCCAGTCAAGTAAGGCTGTGTGGGTTGATCCACTCCACACATGAGAAGTGTACTTCATACAGGGGCAGACAAGACCTGTGTGTAATATATATATATATAAAATTTCATTTTAAATAGTTTTTTAGATTTTAATTCATTTTTGCAAGAAAAGCAAAGGTTGTTAGGTTTTACTTCTCATTGTTGTCAAAAACTTTTAATAGGTGTATTAAATAGTTCATCAACCATTCTAATTTTCACATTTTGTGAAGTATCATGCAGTATTTAGGTACAAAGTATGTGACTTTTAAAAGTTATAATCTTTAATTTAAGGAAATTATTATTAATGTAAAACTTAGGCCCAGAATGAAATTTGTACACAAATTGAGGGTGATGTGGTTTTTCTCTTTAGTCTCCAGGCAGTAGTCGGACACTGGGAAGAATGCGTGTTTGTCAGTTAAGAGAAGAAGAAGGAATGGACATTGTAAACAGAGAAGCAGCCCATGAGAGTAAGGTTCATATATCACTTCAGGTGGCTCAAACACTTTCCCAATCGTGGGAGGATTTGGCATTAGTAAGTAACTTGAATTCACAGGTACACTGCTTTGCATCCATAGAAGTAATCCAAAGGTTGTTCCTAAATTTCACTACATATCATTTATGATGTGAGGATGGTTGCAGTACAAATTTTGAACAACATTCAGATGGTTCCTGTGAATGTATGCAACACCACATTCAGTTCTGTCTTCCTGTATTGAGATTCAAATGGGTCATGCATTGCTGGAGCTCAGTTTATGAAAAATTCCATCAAAATGAAATTATATATGGTGTGTGTGTATATAGGTGAAAGCAGTGAATTCAAAGTCGCAGCAGTTCAAGTCTTTTAAGTATAACCTTAAGTTTTACAGAATTGTGTTCTTAGATTGAAAACTGATTATGTTTCTGTTGGCTGGAAATGAACAAGGCAGCCTTGGAGAATGAAGAGATAATGTTGACCAAGTGCTTGCATTGTGACAGCTAATTGCAGAACTGATGATTAGAAAATGAAAAGGTTTATTGGCAGACTATAGTCATATGACAAATATTATTAATACAATAACAGTTCATATACTATTATAGGCCGGGCTGAAACTATAATTTTTGTTTGATTTTAATTTATCAGAGTGACTAACAGTTGGCTTTTGATATAAAAATAAGATTCCTGAAAAAAATAATTGGTGGCCACCACCGTGTGTCCGGCCACCCCCATTTTTGTAAAAACATCTAATGCCGCACTAGCAAAATCAGGAAAATGGCAATATCTCTTCTTCTGAACATGCTAGAGAGATGGTTTGCATACCAAAAGATGCAGAATTTGATTTAGAACAAATTATTAAGTGTGGTATTTTTTCATAAAACCTTTAGTTTTTGAGTTATTTTAGAAAAACTAATTTTTTGGGCCCATAGACCCCCTTTCAACTGAATGTCAACACAATAAAACATTCTCAAGCTGCAAATTGACATGTATTAGTGGTTTTCAATCAGCAATCAAAATCAATCAAAATCAGCCATTTTAAATTCATTGAAAATGTTTTTTGACATTCCAAAACACCAAACATTAAATTATACAATTAACAAATTGTCATTTTGTCATATTTTAGCATGATAAATAATAATCTAGAACTTAAAATATTTTTTAGACACAAAATCTTTCATTATTTACGTGATCTAATTTTGTTTCTAATAAGACCATCTCTACGCTCATGACCTACAACAGCCAAGAATGCTTCAGTGACAAGCTTGATGTGCCTTTCAACATTCTGACTGTGGCACTCATGATCCAGTTTCAATGCGGTATTAATGATATCACGCAGTTCATCATTACTGAATTCTTTTAATACAGGTGGAACAGTTTCTCATTGGGACATAGCAGACAGCTTGTGGTATGCAGAAGCTTTGAAATTGATGATTGGCTTTCTAAAGACCCTAACATTCTCATCTATAGCAGGATATTCATCAGTACCACCTTCATGATCCTCTTCATTCTCATCATCACTTTCAATTATTCCACCTGCAAAATCATTGCTACTACCAGATTGATCATCAAAATCCTCTATAACTCCCCTCAGACACAGAACTTTATTGACAGCACACCTCCTCACCTCTTCATCAGCCAGCATTCCAACTAAAATATTTTCACCATGAGCAAAATAGCTGTTATTGTTTAATATGTCATAACAAATTTCTCTAATTTTCCTGTCAGGGAATTTATTTACTCTTTGGATCATATTGAATAGGTTTCTTGACCCATCACTTAGCCTCTTATTAGCCGAGGGGTTCCAGCACAGGTGAATCAGTGCTTAACACCCGACCATCTCAGATCTTGCTTATTTTTTGTGTATAAGGTAAGTTTGTGCAAGAAAGCCAGCTGTGAAAGTTTCAGCTTTCTACGACCATTACTTCACGAGTTATGAAGGTCAGAAAAATCAAGGTTAAGGTCAAAATAGCTCAAGGTCGGCATCTTTGGATGCACCTCACACATTCACTAATTATCGTAACCATATGAAACTATATGTTTTTGGACTCAGAATGAGCTGTAGAATCCAAAAATGCAACGAAAACAGCAATAGGAGAACAAATAAAAATGTTCACCCTTTTTCAAGGAACGAATTGACCCTTTGACCTTGAAGTTCACACATTTTGGGGAAACATTTCTTTACACAAAATGAAGTTCCACCATTGCACTTTTAATATAAACAATAAAAATGTATCTTATTCACCATCTATACTGTCTTAAAGAATTTTTCAAATTGGCTATTTTTCAAATTTCTGGCAAAATCGCCATATGTATATGCATATATGTACTGTACTGTTAAATAATATATTTTGTGAACATAAATTAATTACTTATTTTATGCCTTTCTTACAGATAAACAAGATGGGTAGAAAAGTTTGTGCTGATCCTCTTAGAAAACATAAGAAGAAGATCGAAAAAGCACTTGTGCCAGTCCGTAATACACTGCAAGGAATTCACGGATTAATATATGGAGATTACATTTGTAAAAATTGTGTTAATGATATCAATAAAATCAAAGCTGAAGACAAAAAAGTCTCTGATATTGTCTCAGATTCGAACTCAGACACTGATGCCACTGCCACAGAAAAACGTTCCTCTGCCTATGGGTGTACTACTGAAATAATGTTTGAAGATTTCCAAGGAGATTTAGACACAATTCTTCCAATGCTGAATGTGACACCAGTGAAGACAAGTAAGTTTAAGTATTTTTAAAGTGTTAATTTATGTAGATATTATAGCAACAAAACATCAATATATATATAACTACATGTATGAACATTACAACCTTTATATATTTGACAAATTCAGATGTATGCATATCAATTTATATAATGAAGATCAATACAGTTATGATTATATATACGGTATTTACCAAATTCATATGTAATGTACATGTACATCTATAGGCCTACAGTTGATTAAAAAAAGTTATAACAATTTATTTTATTTGTTTTTCAGAGGGTCTGTCACGAAAAGGGAGATCTTCAAAGGCTGAAACAAAATTTGAAATGGCATCAACATCCCTGAAGAGAAAGCTAGAAACTTCATATGACAAGTTTTACACAAGAAAGTGAAGAAAAGCAATCTAAAATGGATGACAATAATTTGTGAGTACTGTATATATATCTGTAGTACCTTCATTAAAGTATACTAAGCCTATATATAGATCATATGTTTGCATATAAATTTACTCAAACATGTATATCATTTTCGCAGGCATGCAGGAGTGATGCAAGCACTCAAGAATGCCTTCAGTGAGACGACTGACTACAAGAGGAAGATTCAAATACTAACACTCTCACCATACACCATTCACAGAACAGCATCTTTCTTCAATGCATCTACAAGAATGGTTTCAACCAGCCGCAAAATAAAGAAAGAACATGGCATATTACCAGAAGTTCCACATATTAGCAAAGGTCGGGTTATAACAAAGAAAGAGAAGGAAGCAGTGTGCACTTTCTATGAATCAGATGAAATAAGCAGAATATGTCCAGGCAAGAAGGATTGTCTATCAATTAGGAATCATGAAGGAGAGAAGCAACTACAGCAGAAACGATTGGTGCTTGGTAATTTACGTGAGATTTTCGCTGTTTTCAAGGCAAATGACACTAATCCAAAAATAGGTTTCTCATCATTTGCTGCATTGAGACCCAAGTGGTGTGTCTTGGCAGGAGCTGGAGGAACACACTGTGTGTGTCTGTACCTACCACCAAAATCCCAAACTTCAGCTATCAGCTTTGGGGGAAAAACAACTATCATATAAAGACCTCATTCTCTATGCAGTTTGTGACAGTGAAAAGGAAGAGTGTATGCTACAAAAATGTGCATTGTGTCCAGGAGAAGAAGGTGTTATTGCATTCCTTGAAGGATTGGAATCTGTTCAGGATGCAGTCGGCACCATAATTACATACAAGCAGTGGACTTCCACGGATCGGACAACCCTTATTAACATCGGTGAATCCCTTGAAAACTTCATTAAGTCTTTGGCAACTAGAATTTGTGCACTAACAAGACACACTTATGTGGCTGATGCACAAGCAAGTTTCCTAAAAAAACTGAAAGCTAATCTGATGGTCACTGAAGGTATTCTCCTAGGAGACTTCTCTGAAAACTACTCATTTATTGTACAAGATGCTGCACAAGGTTACCATTGGGAAAATAGTCAGGCAACAGTTCATCCATTTGTGTTCTACTATAAAGTAAATGAAAATGATGTTGAAATTAAAGTTAAAAGTTATTGTTTCATTTCTGATGACATGAAACATAGTACAAACCTTGTCTTTGCGTTCTTAAAGCAACTGATCCCCATGATAAAAGAAGAGAGCTCAGGCCTGCGGAAGATTCATTACTTTACTGATGGTTGCGGAGGGCAGTATAAGAATAAATATAACTTCACCAATTTGTGTCACCACAAAGAGGACTTTGGACTGGATGCTGAATGGCACTTTTTTGCAACTTCACATGGCAAAAGTGCTTGTGATGGAGTCGGAGGCACAGCAAAAAGAATGACGGCTCGTGCCAGTCTTCAACGTACATTTAAAGACCAAATTCTGACACCACTTGACATGATGAAATTTCTGGATGAGAAAGATACCAGCACAAAATTTGTATTCTTATCGAAACAAAATGTCCAGCAGACAACTGAATTCCTGGAAAATAGATATAAAAATTCTGTAACCATCCCAGGTACTCGTAGATTTCATAGATTTGTGCCTATTAGTCATACCCAGTTGGAGGTTGGTGAGATTTCCTCAGGTCCTACAAAAATTATGACAGTTGTGCATCCATCGTTTAAAGATAATTTACATGAGCAAAAGCACATTTCAACTGAAGATATACAAGTTGGGGTATATGTAGCTTGTAACTATGATAATAAAATTTGGTTTGGATTAGTGGTTGAAGTATCAGAAGAATTTAGTGATTATAAGGTCAATTTTATGTCTCCACATGGAAGACGTTCTAAACATAGTTTCCCTTCTCGTCCTGACTCATGTTGGATGTTATCATCTGATATTATCCAGACAATGACTGCTCCATCATTGACAGCAGGTTCAAGAATAATTCAGTATGCCTTTGATGATCATGAGATGCTAACAGCTGAGGGTAATCATGCAGACCTGTTTGCCACAGTTTCCTGTTCTTGAGTCGAAAGTGTACAGAGCTCTAGTTTAATATGTATCTATAGAATACAGGTCTACATAATATGATACTCCTTTTTTACTCCTATTTTATATGATACTCCTATATATATATATGTTTGTATTAATGTATTATTAATAAAAGTAATTATAAAAAAAAGTAAAATATTTCTAAGGGTGGAAAGGTGTGGTTGTAGGGGTGGAGGAGACCACAATAAAATAGAGATCTATATCATAGTTATACCTATGGTACCTAGCTTATATCTAAGTGATTTTGTATCACGTTTCTAATAATATTTATTTTTGCTTAAGTAGTTTAAATAATGAATATCTCTAGATTTTAACAGTACATATATGCATATACGGTACATATGGATTTTGCCAGAAATTTGAAAAATAGCCAATTTGAAAAATTCTTTAAGACAGTATAGTTGGTGAATAAGATACATTTTTATTGTTTATATTAAAAGTGCAATGATGGAACTTCATTTTGTGTAAAGAAATGTTTCCCCAAAATGTGTGAACTTCAAGGTCAAAAGGTCAATTCGTTCCTTGAAAAAGGGTGAACATTTTTATTTGTTCTCCTATTGCTGATTTCGTTGCGTTTTTGGATTCTACAGCTCATTCTGAGTCCAAAAACATATAGTTTCATATGGTTACGATAATTAGTGAATGTGTGAGGTGCATCCAAAGATGCCGACCTTGAGCTATTTTGACCTTAACCTTGATTTTTCTGACCTTCATAACTCGTGAAGTAATGGTCGTAGAAAGCTGAAACTTTCACAGCTGGCTTTCTTGCACAAACTTACCTTATACACCAAAAATAAGCAAGATCTGAGATGGTCGGGTGTCAAAATGAAAATTTTTTGCTTCACCTGTGCTGGAACCCTCCAGGCTCCTTGATATTGAACCAACTGTGAAAGTATACTTTGATGATGAATTCTACTATGATTTTGAGGTTCTTACTGGGTCTTTTTTGTGAAACATAAAAGCGAAGAATTCTACAGGCTAAGGTGAGCCATCGAGAGTGATTTAGCAGGCCAACTTCTAAGAGTGCAAGATCTTCATCCACTTTACCAGTAATAATTGCCCAGCAGATGCAGTATCCATAGTATTGGTCTGTTGATAAATTATTGACCACCTCATTTGGTAGAAGCACAAATGCAGGATAAGGTATAGATTTGAAGTCCACAACATTCCATTCTGACACATCCCCATTGAGCTGAGAACCAATAGGGCCAGAAAATTTGTCTGGACTTTTTGTTGTCCCATCTAAAGTTATGAAGATGTGTCTAAGTGGCAATTCATTTAGATGCAGAAGACAAATATCCCACTGAAGAGGTTGCCCTAAAAACATTTCCAAATATCTGATTGACCCATGCATATGTCCTGTGTTAGTATTTGTCCCATCTGCTTTAACTAAGTTTAATTTGGCCTCAAGTTCTGTCCCTTTAATGATCTTATAAATGCCATGAGCAATGTCAATGCCTTTGCCACTGTCCGGGGTAAAATGGTCGAGGTAGAAATCATCTGAAAATAAATTTAATTAATTTTACAATTAAATGAAAAAGGAAGGAATAAAGTTAACTGGACAGTTGTCACTTAAAAAGAAATTTTTTAAGTAATTGAAATATTACTTTATAGTACAGTAATATAACAGCATAATGCCTATAACTGTATGACAATCATTTCCATTTACCTGGCTCTCCAGTAATGACATAATGTTCCTCTAGGATTGTGGATGTATAATACTTTTCATTTACTTTGTTAACAGCAAGTGTAGCATCCTTTCTACCATCAAAGCCAATGCCAGTCACTTTTCAAATATCACTTCTTCTTCCTTCTTCCTTTCAGCTCTCTATTTAGCTCTCTCCCTTCTCAACTTGTTTCTGGAAAGTATTTCAAAAATATTGGCCATGCATTACTGCATTAGCATTATACAAATATACAAAATACAAATGTCAGTGTCCTGTTTGAAACTAATTAATATAAATACAAAATAGAAATTTTGATGCTAATTAAAAATAATAGTAAATCTGGTGATTTAGAACTTATAGCAGAAGCTAAGAAATGTAATATCTAGAGTGATTAAAAACATACTTATCAATAACATTTTGTATGTTATCTGGGGTGATTACTCCAAAGTCCACCAATGTAGCAGAACCAATAGCGCTCCTGCTCTATCACTTACTTGATATCTGTTAGGATATTTAAAGTAGATTTACATATCTATTGTCAATGAATAATTTATTGGTAATCTTAATCTCTTAGTCACAATGATTTCACTTTAAGCTGTATTAAAAGATTTATCTTTCAGTACTATACCTGTCACATGCTTCAGCTAATGAGTGTAATCTAGTTCTGTTCTGTAATGTTGAGACTTCTGGAACATAGTCTGCATCAAATGAATCATTACAACTGTCGCTATCTGTCAACTCAGGAATGTCCATAGGTTCAGGAGGATGAGGAGGAGGAACTGATTCTTTTGCTTTTTGAGATTGAATAACCCGTGATTTGAATTTTAAGTCAGTGGCTGTTTCTGGGACTTCTTTCAGGGTACAGTAACCATGCCTAGTTGTTTTCTGGTCCTACAAAGTGATTATATTTCATTACACTATAATGTATCTTTTATCTATGGGTCTCTATATATGTAAATTGAAATTCTTACAAAAATGAGAAAATACTAAAATATTACTTATCATTAACATCATTAATAGTGTATTATTGATATTACTAACTTATTAAATGCACTTTAAAAATTGTAGCAAATTATTAATAATTGATAATATTGATAATTAATTAATATTAATTAATAATTTACAACTTGAAATTCAATCAACAGACCTACCTCATAAAACTGGTAATCAGATTTAGTCATTTTTAGTAAGTGCTTTTTCTCTGTATCTGCCAACAGTTTGTGATCATGTTGATATATGTCAAATAAAACATTTACAGTTTTCAGAAAATCATCCAGATCTTGATGATATTTAGGTCCCCTTTTCTTTTTGTCATACTTCAGAAGGCGGTTGAATTCCTTTATTTGGGTTTTCAGTTGGCTCTGTATGGCATTTACTGATATTGGATAAACATTATATGTGACCCACAATTTATGCAATTCCTCAGAAGTAGCTCTCAGTACAGCATCTGTTTTATAGTCTCCGAAACACAAACACCTTTCAATAACTTGCTTCAACATAGGCAATTTCCCCAAAGGAAACTGTTCTGCTGGCATAAAACGTACATCACCAAGTACTTTAGCAACTGTTTTCCTTGTAGAAGTCATACTTTATATTGCAAATGTTGAATTCAATGACAAATTGCAGTTGGAAACTTATAACAAAGGCACCTGAAAAAAAACAAGTTTTCAATTTATTATGTTTAAAAAAGTTCATGAAGCAGCCCCACCCTCTATTCTTTAATCAAGCATAATGGATGCAAGATAACAAGGAAAAGTCATATCATGTGATCACTATGTCCATGTCAACATCCTTTTAGGGCAATGTTAGTAATAAAAAAGCCAAATCATGCTTATTTTAGAATTTCTTTTGTCACTAAGATCCTTTGAAAGGGGGTCTATGGGCCCCAAAAATTAGTTTTTCTAAAATAACCAAAAACTAAGGTTTTATGAAAAAATACCACACTTAATAATTTGTTCTAAATCAAATTCTGCATCTTTTGGTATGCAAACCATCTCTCTAGCATGTTTAGAAGAAGAGATATTGCCATTTTCCTGATTTTGCTAGTGCGGCATTAGATGTTTTTACAAAAATGGGGGTGGCCACCAATTATTTTTTTCAGGAATCTTATTTTTATATCAAAAGCCAACTGTTAATGACTGATTAATTCTATCTTGAGTTTCAGCCCGGCCTAAATTTTATACTAAGGATAGAAATATATACAATTGATTAGAAATAATACTGCACTGTCGAAGTTAAGTGGAGCTACAGACAGACGTTTTCGTACCAAGAGGTCCATAGCTTAGAGGATAAATGGCAGGACTCATGGATAGCTTGGATGATCGGGTTGGTTGAGTTTTCAATTCTTTGCATTAGACTGTGTTGAGCCCGTCTTGTTACCTCTGGGAAGCGCGGGACATTGCGGGTAGCAAACATTTGCGCTAGTAATCGTGGTAGACCGAAGTGGTGGAGTAGGGAAATAGGAGAGTTTATAAACGAGCGTAATAGAGCGTATAGACTAAGTAAGTGTAATGGCCAGGTAGCTAACTTTAATAGATATATCGAGCTTAGATGTCAGGTTAAAAGATCAGTTAGGAATGCCAAGCGTAATTTAGAGATACTTATAGCTGCGGATAGTAAACATAATCCAAAAAAGTTTTTTGAAAACGTTAATAATCGTAAGCCGGTAAAAAATAACATAGGCCCTCTAGTGGATGTTAATGGCGCTTTGGCTTCTGACGCTCAGGCGATGGCGGGTATTTTCAATAACTTTTTTGCGACAGTTTTTACCGTAGAAGACGTAAATAATGTCCCCGACGTGGATGATATCGTTCCATTTAGTAGCGAGACTATTTTGGAAGAAATAACTGTTTACGAGGCTGAGATTGCGCATTATATCGATAGGCTAAAAGTTAGCAAGGCTCCAGGCCCTGACGCTTTTTATCCCAGACATTTGAAAGAAGTTATCATAGGCCCCTTAACGAAGATCTTTAATCAGTCACTCGAAACGGGGATTATTCCTGAAGACTTTAAATTAGCTAACGTCACGCCTATTTTAAAAAAGGCGACCGCGCAGTAGCTAGCAATTATAGGCCCATTAGCTTAATGTCAATTGTAGGTAAACTTTTGGAATCCGTAGTTAGGGATCGTATTATCGATCACTTAGAAAGTAGAGATTTGATTAATAGTAGTCAGCATGGGTTTCGATGCCATAGGTCTTGTTTAACTAATTTGTTAGAATTTTATAACGAAATAGTGCGTGAATACGATAGGCATAGAGCAGCTGACGTTATTTATTTAGATTTTAAAACGGCGTTCGATACAGTTCCCCATAGGAGACTAATTGCGAAGGTTAAAGCGCACGGTATCCGCAGTCAGGTAGCTAACTGGTTAAAAGAATGGCTTCGTGCTAGGAGACAGAGGGTCGTAGTTAATGGTAGTGAATCAGGGTGGTTAGATGTAGGTAGCGGTGTCCCACAGGGTTCAGTGTTAGGCCCATTGCTATTCGTAATTTACATTAATGACATAGATGTAGGATTGACTAGTAAGGTTGTTAACGAGGACGATAGAAATAGGATTCAAGATGATGTAAATAGGATTATGGAGTGGACAGATAAGTGGCAGATGCAATTTAACGTAGACAAATGTAAAGTTTTGCATATAGGTTCTCGCAACAATAATTACGCGTATACGATGGATGATAGGGAGTTAGTGAGCGTTGACGAGGAAGTAGATTTAGGCGTACGCGTATCTAAGGATTTAAAGGTTAGGAAACAGTGCCTGGAGTCTTGCGCAAAAGCTAATAGGATGTTAGGTTTCATAGCGCGTAATTTCGAATTTAAATCGAAGGATATTATATTGCCCCTTTACAAGTCCCTAGTCAGGCCTCATTTAGAATATGCAGTTCAGTTTTGGTGCCCGTACTTGCGTGAGGATATTGATAGGTTAGAAAGGGTTCAGCTTCGTGCCACAAAACTTATTCCATCATTGCGCAATAAGCCTTATGAAGATAGGATTAATGAGTTAGACCTGTATTCACTCGAAACTAGGAGATTAAGGGGGGAGCTTATTGAAGTTTTCAAAATTGTTAATAACATCGATAACGTAAATTTTGACAAATTGTTCACTTTTGATAATAGTAATACTCGCAATAACGGATTTAAGTTGCGTGGCAGGCATTTTATTACTAATATCGCTAAAAACTTCTTTACGTTTAAAGTAATTGATAAATGGAATAATCTTCCCGGGTCAGTCGTTCATTCTACCAGCGTTAATATGTTTAAGAACCGTCTTGACAGACATTTTAAAGGTATTAACGTTGTTTAATTTAAAAAACAACAAAGTTAGCAACAGAAGCTCTGGTGGTGGTGCTCGAGGATGAGTCTGTTGACGATGAATGCCAGCTTGTGACATGCCAGTGTGTGATGCCAGCAATAAAATTATTAAAAAAATATATAAAAAAATTAGACTAACACGAATGTAGATGTAGCTCATAGCGTAAACTAACCCACTTTTTGTTTAACTTACCTACTTTTTTTTTTTTTTTTATATCCTCTCCTTGCATGTCTAACTCTTTTCTTGCATGTTTGTAGTTTGCATGGTATGACAGTGAGTTAAGACTGTGTTTGCATGGTTTGTAAGCGTTCTTATTTTACTTCTTTTCATCTTTCACCCCTCTCCTATTCTCTCTGACTATTTTTCTGACTTGTCGGCAGTGGCCGGCGGATGATGATGGTGAGACACTTTTCCTCTTTTTCTGAATGAATGTTAACCCATGAGTGATAGGTGTTGCTCTTACTTAACCCCTTATTCTTTCTCTTCTCTTAACCCGCTACTCTTTCCTTTCTCTCGGGCTAATCTTAGAGTGGATCTTAGGGTCTTTGTTAGCCTTAGCTTCTGTAGATCTGTAGATTTCGGGGGGGGGGGGGGGCTATGTAGGAATCTAAAAGACCTGTTGTACAGCAAATTTAGGGTTCTGCCAGAACCTTTTTTATATTCACCCAGAATTGCTATCTGTATATGTTACTGCAGAAAGTACGAGAGAGTGTCTTTAGCTTCACTTGTACAGAATTGAAAGTTCCTTATGGTCATACTCACTTTAGCACACAGTATCTCTGACATTTATGGGTTGGAGGAAAGCGTATAATGAAGTAATAGATCTACATTGTGGAAGTGCTTAGTATGTAGTGTCTGATAAATTGTTAAAATGCAGCAAAGTTTTATGTGGATAGTAGTGCTTGTGTAACAGTTAAGGGTGAGTTGAATGACTGGTTCAGTATTAATGTTGGAGTATGATGGGGCTGCTTAATGTGTATATGGATGGAGTAACGCGCGAGATGAAAGTAAAAATGTTAAACAGAGGAGTAAACTTGAGTTTAATAGAGAATGAGAAGCAGTAGTTGTACCTGATGTATGCTGATGTGATGTTTCTAGTTGAATCAGAGTATGAATTAAGGAGAATGGTGACAAGTTTTGTTAATGTGTAATTGTATATGAAAGAAGACTATTGAAAATGAATGTAAATAAAAGTAAGGTTCTTATTGTTGAAGGAAATTCAGCATGTGAGTGGAGAAAATTGAGGTTATGAAAAAATTTAATTATCTGGAGTGTTTGATTAACAGAGAGGTACAAACAGATTAGAAATTGGAAGTAGAGTGAAGCAAGGCAAACATGCCATGGATGCGATAAAAAGTCCTAGTGGCAAGAAGGTGCTTGAGTATAGATGCAGCAAGAGGTTTACATACGAGTGTGATGGTGCCAACACTGGTATGATAGTTCATTGTCAACAGTGAAAGCGGCTGAGATGACTAATTGAAGAAGCATGATTGGTGTAAAACCATATGAAAAACGAAGAGAGTCCGGAAAGATATCGAACAAAGAAGTGGGAATGAAGAAGTGGTAGTAGTGAATGTGAAGGTGTTAGAAGTAGAAGAAGACCGTGTAAAAGATAGAAGGATGTAATTAGTTAATGTATAAATAAACATGTTGATATAAATGGGGCAAAATAGCTAATGAGAAATGGAGAAGAATGAAAGTAGTTTGTTAGCTGTGTAAATGAAGAGATTGGTCACACCTGATGTACCACTGTGGAGGTATATACCTCCAATCCTGTCATGAAAGGTAACAGTGGAACCCTGAAGTTAAGGTGGTACCCTATTCCTGGTGGTGTTCCTTTGTGTTTCTTTTCAAGACTGAGGAAAGAAAAAATCTGCATGATTTGAATGCTCTCGGTTCTGAGCTTGAAATGTCTTCCACATGTCACGTCATTCTCATCTTATTGAGAATGGGGAAATAGGTCTTAAGATTTATATATATACCATAAGATTGGGTAACTGGGCCCTACTAAGTTTAAGGTAAATTTCATTATACAACAGTATGAATTTCTTCCATAAATTGTAGGTATATACCTATGTATAGGTACTTAAAATGTATGGAAAAAATAATAACGAAATTTACCTTAAACTTGGGCCCAGTTACCCCATCTTATGGTATATATTTATATATATACAGTATATATAATTTTTTTTAAGGTCTGTTCCTATAGAATTGTAGTTTAACCCGTAAGTTCTGAGAGGTCTTTCCCGAGACAGAATAAAATTGTCTGAATTTAACCAGAACAAAATCAGTAAAGTGACACTCGGCACTAATTTATTGGGGCTGTAGAAAATACTCAATACTGTGATGAACCTTTAAATGACCCAGATCATATGTTTCATTTCTTCTATGACACCTTATTCCATATTTTTAATATTTGCTTTCCTTTAAGGAGAAAAACAGTTTCACCCAAAAGGGTCGCAAATCCATGGATCACTCCAGGAATTATCACTTCAATAAAGAACAGAGATAAATTATTCAAATTGCAATTGCGGAGCAAAATTCTTAAAATACAATATACTGAATACAGAAACAAATTAACTAAAATAATCAAAATTGCAAAATATAACTATTATAACAATCAATTTTCCAAACATAAAGGAGACATGAAAAACACTTGGACAACCATAAACAATCTTCTCGGGAAACAAATTAAGAAAAATTCAATAGAGAAATTAAATGTTGATAAAGAAATCACTGATGATACTGCTATTGCAGACTCTTTAAATGCACATTTTACTTCAATAGCGGTTAAGCTTCGCTCACAATTAATAAATAATGATCACTCACCTCTAGAATATATGCCACCCAGCCCACTAAATTCATTTTCTTTTGTTCCTGCTACCTCTACTGAGGTCCAGAATATTATTGGTAAATTAAAAAATACAAAAAATAACATTCATAACATTCCTGTACCTATATTGAAACTTGTTAAAGATAAGATATCTGTAACTTTGGCTAAAATTATCAAACAAAGTATTTCCAAAGGAATATTCCCATCAATGCTAAAAACTGGTTGTATAACACCCCTTTTTAAAGGGGGTGATCCTACACTAGCAACAAATTACAGGCCGGTGTGTTCATTATCTGTGTTCAGCAAAGTTTTCAAAAAAATTGTAAAAAGTAGAATGCAGTGATATTTAGAATCCTACAATTTATTATCTCCAAATCAATATGGCTTCCGTAATAATAGAACAACGGAAATGGCTATTTTAAATCTTATGGAAAATGTAAATACAGTTAAGGAGGAGAAAGAAATAATGATATCAATATTTATGGATTTGAGTAAGGCGTTTCATGTAATAGACCATAATATTCTACTTAATAAATTGTATTGTTACGGCTTTAGAGGAGCAATCAGTGATTGGTTTAAAAGTTATTTGTCCAATAGATATAATTTTGTATCAGTAAATAAGGTTTGCTCCACTAAAGCGCTTGTCAAACATGGTGTGCCACAGGGCTCAGTTCTGGATCCACTGTTATTTTTATTATATACAGGGTGTACATAAAGTCAGGATCTATTTTTGTGAAGCACTTGGAAATTATATGGAATTCAATCATAAAATGATAAAGTGGTAACATTTATTAAATAATTAAGAGTAGGATTCGACGTGACGCCCATCAGTATCCCTGCACAGCTCAAATCATTCTGCAGCATTTCTAAACACATTCTGGAGCATTTGCAGGGTTATGTTATCTGCAGCAGTTCGCATACGTGTACGTAAGTTTTTAAGACTCGTAATCTTCGTCTGATAGACGTGCGATTTGATAAAGCCCCATGCAAAGAAATCTAAAGGGGTTAAATCTGGTGATCTTGCTGGCCAAGGTCTGTTGCTTCCGCGTCCGATCCAGCGATTTGGAAAGCGTCCATTTAGATAATCCTGAACAATTTTGGCATAGTGACAAGGAGCACCATCATGTTGATAGGCGATGGTACTAACAATCCTATCCCCAATCAGCTGAGGTTCAAGGAATTGCTGCAACATGTCCAGATAAATAAGCCCCGTAACTGTAGCTTCAGCAAAGAAAAAAGGACCATAAACCTTAGATTTTGTTAAACCCATCCAGACATTAACTTTAGGTGAGTGTCTCTCCCAATTTTGGATGAAATCATTCGGTCTTTCATCTGTCCAAATTCGACAGTTATGGCGATTTACTTTTCCACACGTATGGAAAGTGGCTTCATCACTAGAGAGAATGTTGTCCATTAAATTATCACTCCAGATTTGTTCTACGAGATCAGCATACACAGCACTTCGTTGAGGGAAATCTTCCTCATGTAAATCATGTAAAACCTGCAAATGATAGCTTTTCTTCTGCAAATTAACTCAGAATTTTGTGCACAGATAACGTTGGGAGGCTGAGTCTGTGTGATGCAGCACGAACGGACGTACGTGGCTCCTCAGTGATAATTCCGCATACTGCATTCATGGTAAGATCTGACATATATGGTCGTCCTGATCTTGCTTCATCATTTACAGATCCCGTTCGCTTAAATTTGTTCACCAATTTTCGTATTGTCTTGTCTATTGGCCCTGGCTTATGAAATCTCCTTCTAAACTTCTCTCTGATGTCATTGTATTTCTTTCCCTCGATTCGCCAAATTACTATTGCCACACGCTCTTCTGTATTCATTCTAAGGGCTTCTGAAAAGAAAAATATAAAAAAATAATAATTTCACAAAAATAGATCCTGACTTTATGTACACCCTGTATATCATCTGATATACTGAACTTCATAATGTTTGCAGATGATACAACTCTCTCTTTTTCTTGCAAAGATGTTAATACAGCTAAGAATATATTTCATTCAGAATTCATCAGTGTAATGAAATGGTTGACCACCAATAAACTCTTCCTAAATACCAGTAAAACAAATTTCATGATTTTTACTAATAAAAGAAATGTATATCTTGATGAACTTAATGTTAATGAAATCACCATAAAGGAGTGTACTGTACAAAATTTCTTGGTGTAATGCTAGATAAGAATTTGCAATGGAGTGATCATGTAAATTATATCGAAAAAGATTTCAAGGAGCATTGCTATAATGTTTAAACTTAGAAATGTAGTACCTAAACAAGTTTTATTGACTCTTTATCATACTCTTGTTCTTCCTTATATAACATACTGCACCCTTGTTTGGGGAAACTCCGCTAACAACGCATTAAATGGTATCTTTGTCATCCAAACACAAGCAATAAGGTTATTATCTGATGCTGATTTCCTTGATCACTCTAGTGCATTATTTAAAGAGCTAAACCTACTAAAGCTCAACGATATAACCAAGCTGGCACATTTTATTTTTATTTATAAGTGTAAGAGCAAAATCATTAATTTGCAATGGGTAAATAGATATTTTGTAACTCATCAAGAAATCCACTCATATCAGACCAGAAATAGAGCAAAGCTTGTTATACCTCAATTTAGATTGTCTTCATCTCAAAAACTACCCATTTTCATTGGATTGAAACTATGGAATGACTTGCATGCCGATATAAAAAATATTGCGAATGTAAATTTGTTTAAAACCAAGTTGAAATCCTGATTAATAATAATGGGATACCAACAAAAATCTTGGATTAATGTCCACTAATAATGTTTAATATTGTTTAAGATTGAAATATAGGTTTTAACTATTAATAATACTTATTTACTTATTTATTATTATTAATTTATAACAGCTAGCTGCTTATTTTTAATAAGAGCCCAGTAAAGCCTAAAGCTTAAGGGCCAAAAAAATAAAAAATAAATAAATATAGTCAAGCTTCACAATTATTCATGTCATTGTAAAGTGTAAAAAGACTACTGTATTTATTTTATTATTATTTAAAGGTTATTCAATTCAATTCAATGGGTTAAGGATTAATAGGAGAAGCCAAATATTTATCATTCTTGTGTAACATGCATATGTTTCAGAAATAATTTTCCATCTTCAGTGCTTTAAAACTATATGAAAATATAAAAAAAGGTAAAAGGCAGTACAAAATATTAAAATGAAATCATATTGTGTTATGAAATTAACAGTAAAAATTTAATTAATAAAAACTTGCTTTAAAAATTCCTGAGTGTGTTTCACAATAATAAATATTGACACAGAGCCATAGTACAAAAACTTGAAAAGTTTAAAAAGTTTCAAATTTGATGTTATCCCATGATGATCAGGTCAAAAGCGGAACTGTAATGTAGATTTTGCTTTTCGGATATACATATAACGATTCTAAAATGCGGAGGCTAGTTAGTTGGTTGTTGGTAGCTTTTATTATTTGGAAAAAAGGAAGGGTCAGTGGGGTGATCCGCAGCGAGGCAATGATCTCTTATAGGGGATTTCGATGGTTTATTCAGAGGACATGAAGTATGGCTAGAAACTCCCTGATGTTCATATATTCTGATTTTGTATTGGTGGCAAGTGTTGCCAATGTAGTTTGCTGAAAAGCCAAACTCACTCCAAATTATTACAGTTCTGCTTTGACCTGATCATTGCAGGATGACAATTTTTATATTTTTTTTAACTTTTAAAGTTTTTGTACTATGGCTCTGTGCCAATATTTATTATTGTAAAACATTATAGTGTCTTTATCATTAATTCCATTTTTTACTGTTAATTTCATTCCACAATATTTTTATTTCAGTATTTTGTATTGCCTTTTACCTTTTTAATATTTTATAATTTTAGAGCACTAAAGATGGAAAAGGATTTTCCTGTTTTTATATATATTATTAGTAATATTATTATTTATTTATTTATTGATTTATTTACATTAAAAGCAGGTTGCACATTCACCCAAAACTCATTTGTTTACTTAGTGATCTTCATAATTTAAGTTCTATTAACGTAGGCCTTTGAGCTCCATTAATGGTATATAACAGCTGTAGAAAATGTCTGTGCTGTTTTTCTTTGTTTTTTCCTGTTTAATGAAAATGCAATTTTTCTTTTCACAATACTTAAAAAAAAAATTTTGGGGGAAAAGTATTAGTCCTACCGTTTGGCGGTACTATTTTACTAACTATAAATGTCGTGTCAAATGGAAGTTTTTCCTTAGATTACCATCCTTTCCTCATTTTTAAGAAACACGTTTAGAAATATGCCTGTTTCTACTGACATGCAAGTTAATCCATTGTGTTTCTTTTCAAGGATGATGAGGAAAGAAAATCTCTGAGCAGCCAAGCATCGACGCTTCCAAAGAAAGATTACAGCGATCAGCTGAGTCTTACAATTACCTCTTCCTCTTCTGTTGGCGGCTCTCAAAGCACGTGCGGGGCTTCTCCTACCCGCGTTGGGCGGGCAGTGTTTTTCCCCTTCTTTGCAACAACCGGTTCGCAACTATTCATTTTGCCCTTCGCCCTCTCCTACCAAAAAGACTTTCACTACCCGGCGGTCCCTCAGTCCCATTCCCCTTCGGCCATCTCCCCTCGGAGGCATCAAACGGAAGTGGGATCTCGAAGACTCTTTTATAACACCGAACAAAAGATTGTCGACATGCACTCCCGATCGATGTACTGGAGGCTTGCTAATCACACACCCTCACAGGTAGAATGGGGAGGGAAGTTTTGTTCATTAGCTTAACCCTCTCACTGAGGTCACCGTAATAATATGTTTACCTTTCCGCAAAAAATCTGATCCTGAAATCTTCTATTTAGGTTCAAACTTAAATGCCATCAGTGAAAAGGTTAAACTTCATTTATTATCGCTGTCTGTCTGTTACTTTTTTCGTTGTCATCGTCTTCGTAAATTTTCCTGAGTAAATGTATTTATTTATTTTGAAGAAGAAAATACAATACGTGGTTACTGTGCAAATTATTTTTAAAAATGAAGATGACGTAAAAACTTTTTTTAATTTAAGCTTTTTTTAGCTCAATATTTTGGGACTCCGAATTTCTTGGGGTGTTGTGGTATTGAAGTTTAAAACATACTATTCATATGTTTTACATTTAATGAAAGTCTTTTTGATGTAGAACTTAGGCTGGAATTTTCATAAAAACTGAAGGTGATGGGTGGGTTTTTTTTTTTCTGGTCTTGTATTTGTAGACTTAGTTTCTGAGAACACATTTGGTTTTTGGCATTTCCTGTTCTCCATGGGTCGAACGCGATGCCTGACCTGCGGACCAAAAAATCACACTGTTACACGCACAGCAAAACACTGGGGATCATTATTAATAATAGAAATAAAGCACTCCCCAACTTCAGCGATCCAGTGTTTTACTTTTCATGACAAGGTTGGGGATAGGCCTATACCTCTAGTGGTACGCGAAGTGAGACCAACGTTTCCTCCTTAATTGTTAACAATTCCACGTTTATTCGCACATTTATTAATTACATCATTTCATTCTATACTTTGTCGTCCTCTACTTCTCACGCCTACGCACCCACTATTATACACCTCTTTCACAAATTTTTCAACTTGATTTTGTATTTTTACATTTAATAAAAGTAGTATGATTTCAGAATGTGTGTGAGATACACGCACGCAAACCATGTTCAAACTCGGTTTGCTCACCACTTTTCATAATTTTGTAGTTAGTCTTGTCGTCGTCAGCCAGTCCCTACTTTAAATTTTGAAGTTCCTGTTTTTGCGCGGTATAAATGACATTTCGTCACTTTTCATCTCATTTCAAATCACGATAACAACATAGGGATCACAGTTTAAGAATTTAAAAGTTATATCTTCCCAGAAAATCATAAGTATCTAGGCTTACAGGCTGTAATGGAAATGACTGTCAACTTCTTGGAAGCAAAGTTAAAAACTTTAATACGCTCCGCATACGATCCCTCCGTCTCTTGTCCCGGTGTGCCCTACACTAGGGTTAAGGGGAGTAGGGATCGATTTATTCCTTTGCAAGTGGAATGTGTTTAATTCAGGGTTGCCAGATTGGACATTCGAGTAGTGTGCCACACAAAAGTTCGCATTCAGTAGTAACCACTATAATTCCTATTTTTTTATCGCTACTTTATATCGTGATTATTGGCTGAAATGTGGTGAAATGTCCCGTAAATTACCCGAAAGAGGAAATTTCAAGCATTAAAATGAAGCATAACTGTCAGTTACAGATTGGCAGAATATTCAAGAATTTGAGATTTTCAAATTAGATGTGCGTAACTTTCGAAAGTAATATTATATACACAGTGACGCTCATAAGTATTCGTACGGAGAAATATTTCGGTTATATTCGTCCTTATCTTTTGTACCATGCATAATATAGTTATGAAAAGTTTACTGGTCGTTTGGAAAATTTTAACAAATGAAAGTATTTGGATGTTTATTGGTGAGAGACTGTTGGCAACTCTGAATTCTAAAATCTTGTCCGAATCTTCATGAAAAATGGATGACTGTACGAGCCATTAGTAAGCAATGGGTCGTCATCGTGAAGAGCTGTCGACACATCTTATAAGATATGTTATTGCTGCATACTAGTCCGCAAAGAGTTATAGGAAGATGGAAGAACTACTCTGAATTCCATTTAAGACGGTTGTTGCAGTTATAAAGAAATGTAAAGGCTTTGGAACAATGAAAACTCTACCAAGGTGTGGACGACTTTGAAAGATTTCAGAACGTACAGTTAGACCAGTGGTATTTAACCTTTTTCGCAGTTTCCCCTTGAGCTAGCCAACAAAACGGTAATTACACCCTCTTCCCCTTTTTAAATTGCAAATATGGGGAAAGAAAAACAATGTTTGTGGAACCATAAATC
>JAJOZX010012772.1:7500-45000 GCA_023014485.1 Bathynomus jamesi | reverse complement strand
TGTTGAAAGTAAATTTAAGCTTAAAGTTAACGTTTATATACTCTGTATGCTAATGTCATGGGTGCCGTATGGAAAGTCTTGATATGGTTTTCTATTCGGTATCGAGGCCTGTGTTAAGTTTAACTCCCTCAGTGTATTGTGATGTTAGATTAAGATAATCAGATCGCGTATTAATTTAATCATGGTTCATTTATTAGCAATTTTTTGCTTTTGTGATATCATTTTTTTTTAATGTTTCTCTGTGATGTTCCATTTGCTTTTAAAGCATCATGCGCTACTTATTCCCCGAGATTATTTATTTGGTTACCAACAGAACCCTTAAAATGGGATTACTGAACTCGACTTCACAAATGTCGGATTCTGAGGGATTCAGCGATTCAGAGTTCCGTGTTTTTGCTACATTGCATCGGGTGGAAATCCCCATTTACACATTCATGAATACCATTATATTGTACATAACTAATCAGTCATCGCACTAATCAGTAAATTCATTAGCAGTAATGCTTCTAAAGCCTTTCTATATTGTGACTTCCATTGTTTCATGGCATTTCATACCATTTCATGTAGTTCAAATTGAATCATTTTACATACACTACGTTGTTAAAGAAATATAATATGCAATTTTAGGAGAGTGCCCTTAAAGCTCTTCATTTTATCATCTATGTCGTGGCTTCAATGTAAGTAGGACTTAGTTTACCATATTTTCGGAAAGATTAACAATGATTCAGTCATATTGTTGATGAGGAGGTTAGTTTAATCTAACCTGTCCCTATTTCATTTTCACATATCTGACTTATGTGTATAATGTTACTCTTCACTAATAGTTTTTAGAAAAATAACATCAGCTAGTCTATTTATTACTAATATAGCATGAATAGATTTCTTCTGATTTTACTGCATTTGTTAAATCGCAGTGCATAACTGAAGTCATAGCTATGTGAAAATTTAAATGGATGTTAAACTTTTTTTCAGAAAAGTATACTCTTGGAATCAGCCTGAAGATGGTGATTTTTTAATCTGAATGTTTCATATATTTGTATCACCGTTTGTTGGCTATTATTATTATTATATTATTATTATTATTATTATTATTATTATTATTATTATTATTATTATTATTTTACGCTGAGAACGAATTACATATTGAAATTCTATTCATATATTTATATAGAGTTTAAGGATATTTAATATATTGTATTCATTGAAAATTTCAAAGATTTTGAACTGATGATATTAAAGTATCTGAATATAAGATTAATTGTATTTTAATCCAGTTATTTATATATGTACGAGTTCTGTTCAAAAAGTATCCGGACAGTGTGTTTATTTTCAGAACGAGGTCACGCTTGGGGTTGTGACTGTGCTAAACATGTCTGCGTGTTAAGACAAGTTGACTGATAAAGTTGCACTTCATTGTGTAGCGTCGGTCCACCGTGATGAGTCGATAAAGTTAAACGTGTTTTGTTTCGCGGCGATATGTTACGATGTCAGATTACCGAGCGGCGTGTTGAAGGTGTTGTGCACCATGAATTTGCTCCACAGGGGCAAACAATCAACAAAGAATTTTACATTCAAGTTTTGAGCCGTCTACGTGAAGCAGTTCGGAGGAAACGGATGCAGAAGTAGGAGTCCGGAGACTCGATGCTTCATCACGATAACGCGCCATCTCACTCGTCGCAACTTGTTGAACAATTTTTGGCCAAAAACGCTACCTCTATCAAGTACAGCAGCCTCCATATTCGCCGGATTTGGCTCCATGCGACTTTGTTTCCGAAGCTCAAACAAACCCTGAAAGGATACCGATTCGATGATGTTGAGACCATTAAAAGAAATTCGACGGAGTAGCGTTTGGTCATTCCGAAAAGTGCTTTCGAGAAGTGTTTGCAGACAGGATCGTTGGGCAAAGTGTGTGGCTTCAGAAGGAGTGTACTTTGGGGAGATTACACCCCAAACCCTGTAAGTACCATATTCTGTGTATAATCGCATCAGTCCGGATACCTTTTGAACATATACAAGACGATAAAATCAAACTAAATACATCGCTGTCTACCGTTCTCCTAAGCCTACTGACTATTCACAAGGTTTTGACTGTTTTACTTTTAAATCTTACTTTTAAGGTGGAGTACATCCTATCGCACTCTTCTTTCGCTGAAATCTCCATTTTAGGAGATTTCAATGTTCACCACATTTGGTTTTCCTTCTATTTCACTGACACCCTTGGTGAACTAGGTTACAATTTCTCCATCCTGAGTGACCTACAGCAGATTGTACAGCGCCCTACTCGTATCCCCGATCGCCTTGCAGATAGGACCAACATTCTGGATTTATTTCTCGCCACTCGTCCTTCTTACTCTGTGAAACTTTCTATTCCGTTAGGCTCCTCCGACCACAATCTTATATCTGTTTCCTGTCCTGTCGCTCCAGTTCGACGGCCTTCCTTTGGATCTTCCCAAGCGGAGGTGGATTTGGCATTTTGGCGCTGCTGATTGGGAGGCCCTTATGCAGTACAACTTTGATTTTCCATGAAGTGATTTCTGCTTCCGTTGCCGGGAACCTTCCGGGTGCGCTGAGCACATCAAGGAAGTGATTTTCTGACATGAAGGCATACATTCCATACTCTATTCGTACTACTAGTGCAAACAAAAAACCTTGGTTTAACTTTGCTTGTTCTAATGCTATCCCCAATAGAGAGAGGAGGCTTTGATAAGGTATCGTCGCTACCCAACTCCTAATTCTCACTCGCTTATATTTCTGCCAGCAATAGTGCAAAAGCTCTTCTTCAAATCTTCAAAAATGCGAAAACCTATCCAATTCTAATTATTCTCGCTCTTTCTGGCACACCATTCGCTTTGTCCGGAGCTATAGGGTGCGTCCCTCTCTGGCCAATGGGGGAATGCATCTTCCTCCGATGCAAGGGCCTTCTCTGCCCTCGTGGACCATTGGACCCGTTTGGGGACCTGGCTGATCTCCTACCCTCCTACTTATATTTCCCTCTCCTCCTTTCCCCAACTCTTTCTAGTTTTGTTGTTTCCTCCCTTCCCGCATTTGGCTTTGTTTTGGACTTTGACTTGATTTTTTTTCCTTGGACCTTGAGTGAAGGAGATGGTTGTCCTTCACCCTTGTCGCTCTTAAACCAAACCCAAGCCCTGTCCCTGCCATCTTTCACCGCGCGTTGGATGAGAGTGGCCGCCTCGTAGACACGGGGACTGGGAATGGGTGTATCTCCCCTGCGTGACATCTATTGGCGGTGGGACCGAGTGACAGGGTTGGCAAAAACTCGGGTTTTTCACACAAAAAAACAACCCAACTGGGTTTTTGCTGGGTTTTTTTTTTTTGCGTTTTTGATGGGTTGAAATTTTTTTTTAGGAAGGTTCGATAATTATGTAGTGCCTAACATATCTATTATTTTATTAATTTATTTATCTAATCTACAATGTATATTAAAAAGACATCTTTATTTCACAGAAAGTTCAGATATGAGAGAGAATAATGACATATTAGAATTTTCTCCATTTTAATTTTAGATCTTTCCTTTATTTCTTAACAGCAGATTTCAGCTTTATTTAGACCTAACTCAAATTTTAATTTTTAAGATGCCAAAGAGTTATAGAGGTGGAAGATCTAAAGCTAGCGAATGGGACGAGGTGACTCTATTAAGTGATCAGCCTACTAGAGTACTATGCAATTATTGCAAAGAAAGTATCACTCGAAAAATTGAGAAAGTTAGACCCGCACATACTGGTGGCAGACTTAAAGCTGCTGAATGGGATGAAGTAGAAATGTTGAGTGACCAACCAAATAGAGTTCGGTGCAAATACTGCAGATGTGTATTTTCGAAAAAAATAGAACGAGTGAAACATCCTTTAGATCGATGCAATAAAAAATGGGTACAGGCTTGTGATGATGAAGCGGATGAGCTTACAAATACAGCTACATCAGCAACTCTTCCTCCTACACATAGACACGGCAGTTTTGAGAGTAGACCCTCTTCAAGCAAATCATATGAAAGCCTTGTTCATGATGACGCCACAATTCACAGTAGTGAGACTTCATTCACTTCAACCGCTTCTGAATCTTCCATACCATTTTTTCATTCTACTCCAGCCAAGAAAACGCAAGGTCAGATAATTGCCATATGTGGTTAGAACAACTGTAGATCAAAATGAACAACTAGATTTGCAAATGGCCAGATTTTTCTTTTCAGCAAATATTCCATTTGTAGCTGTAGAGAATAAAGAATTTATTAAATGGGTCCAAAATTTAAGACTCGCTAATCAAAGTGCATAATGAAGTAGGTACGGGATTCAATGAAAAAAGACAGTCAATTCTACTGTAACTTTAATTCAAGATGGTTGGAGCAATGTGTCAAATGATCCAATAATTGCCCATAGTGTTCACAATGGGTGCAAATCCTTTTTAATAACTTTTCAATTTTTTATAATCTTTATTTACACATTGCATAATTTAAGAATTGTTTTATAAGTCAGCTTACTTGGAAATAATCAACATGCAAAATCATTCTAATTAGCTACAATTGAACAATGTAGCAATCAGAAAAATTTCAATTATTTTAAAATAAACATCTCGGAACAAAAACCCCAAAACCCCAAAATCCACTGAAAATTCCAGTGGGTTTTGGGTTGGATTTTTGGGTGCCAACCCTGCCGAGTGAACCCACGATTCGCCTTTCCCTTGTTGGAGTCGATGGTGGCTGGATGCGCGCGGGGATGAAAATTCTCCTTTTTTGCTATGGCTTCTTCATCTACTCGATTAACGACTTCCGCTTCTAATACTCGGACTACTCATTCTCTCACCACTCGGGTGGTGGGCAACCAGGCCCTCGAGTCCCCTACCACTGGAAGACTGTATCCAGATGGGGTTGACCCCCCCTTTGGTAACTGATCACTTGCATCCTCCTTTACATGCGAAAAATGCTCTGTATGAATTGGTCCACAATTAACCCACCCCTTATATCTCCAGTCTAACTATAGAGTAGATCAAGTCTAGCCTAGAGGGGTCAGCCTAGCGATTCCGGAAATGGTCCAGAGCGGGCAGATAAATTGAGGTCCACAGTAGGATTCCTCACCAAGTTAGGTTAGGGCAATCTACCTTCACCTTTGTTAAGCTATGAGTTGATGCTGGGTCTTAGGCCACAATGTAGGCCTAAGTTGTCTGACCCAGCTTAATTTAATGAATCTATGTAAACCTGGGTTAAAAACACAATTAGTCACTTACTGCTAGTTATTAGAGAGTCTCTTTTCTCCTTCCTGTTTAATTGTCGAGAGCGTACTTGCTGGTGGGGATCTTTCTTCGGTGTCTGTTCTCGTCCCTTCTCCCTGTTGCGTCCTCTCGCCCCGTTCCTCGTTTTCGTTCTCCTTTGTTCTCCTCTTCGCCGGGCTTTTTCCACCAGCGTTGTTGGTTTTTTCCTCGGTTGGTTGAGCAGTAATGTATATCTATTACCGAGCACGCTCTTGTCACACAGTATATAAATACTAGTGTGGAGAATAACTCTGGTGAGCAACCAATTGGTTTCATCCACCCAGTTATTGACATAAAAGGAATTTAATAATTGTTAGATTAACTACCTACCCTACTCAGTGAACCATTTTCGTTACCTCCCAACTACCCACTCATCAGTTTTCCATATACTGGGGGCCCCGGGAGATAAAAATTTTGGTGTCATTGTCACCAATTTTTATGTCTGAGTGTAGACTAGCTAACTATTTGACTGTAAATGCCTGTTAATGTGATTAACAGTGCCTATCCTCACCTTCTCATGGAGAAGGTGTAGCATTTAATTAGAAGAGAAAATATACATCCATAGGATGAAACTGTCTATGGTCTTTACCATAAGAAAAGAAAAAATGAAAGTTAGAAGATAAAATTACAATTCCCCAGCATCTATTTTTTGTTGTAAAAATAGTCGCGCCTTTAATGCTGTTTGTCGCTGAGGTCTTGTGTCTGTCAATGTTGTAGTAGGATGCGTTACCACTCCTACTGTCAAAGGAATAGTTACTGGAAGTTCAGTGTCTCCAGTTGTTACTGTCAGTGGAGAAGGTTCTCCAAAGTCCATTGTTTTGGGTCCAGACTCTAAAGGGTACAAAAGAGAAATGTCTCTTGTTGTGTCACCCGTTGAAGTCCTTAATTTGACCACTCTTGTTACCCCGTCTGCCCCTGGTCTGAGTTCTGAAACTCTAGCCAGAGGCCAGTATTGTCTTGGAGTACTGTCATGTATGAGAACAAGGTCCCCTACCTTAATTGTGTCAGACCAATCCTTCTTAGTCATTTGTTTATGTCTCTCCCTTAGACCCATCAAGTACTCAGTTTTCCACTGTTTAATGAAATGAGCTTTAACTCTAGTTAAATGTTGTAACTTAGTCTGGAGCTCATCATGTCGTTGAGTCCAGTTTGGGTCTTCTGAAGAGTCTATATTGTAGTCCGGCAGGAGACTAACTTGTTCTCCCCGAATCAAATGATTTGGAGTTAATGGTTCCGGGTCATTAATGTTGTCACTCACATAAGTGAGTGGTCTATTGATGATGATGTTCTCAATCTCAGCCAGGAGAGTGAGCAACCCAAATAAGTGTATCTGTTTTTTGCCAATTGCTTTCTTCAAGCAATTCTTTACTGTTTGTATATTCCTCTCCCAGATAGAACCATACCAAGGAGAGGCAACCGGAATATACTTCCACTTTGTTTGAATTTTGTATATATAATTGTGTGATTTCATCGCTTAACAAGTCGTGGATGACTTGTTCACCAGCCTTGAAATATGTAGCATTGTCAGTCCAAACTGTCTTGGCTACTGAATGTCGTGCACAGAATCTCTTAAAGACAGCAACAAAAGATTCTGCTGGAAGGTCCTCCACAACATCCAAATAAACAGCTCGTGAGGCAGCACATGTAAACAGTACAATGTACATTTTTTGTTGAGTGTCAACTACCCCTACAGTCAATGCTCCTGTATAGTCAATGCCTACAGTCTCAAAGGGTCTGTTGAGAGTAACTCTCTCCTCTGGCAAAGCAGGAGGATTTGGTTTCCTATAGGGCCTAGCATGAATACGCCTACATGTGACACACTCACTCAGGACTGTTTTAACAGTGATCCTTCCCTTGGGTATCCAATAAGTTTTTCTTAATGTAGTTAGTGTCTGTGGTACCCCCATATAATATACATCATTGTGTGTTTTTCTGATGATTAATGTTGTCAAATAGCTAAATCTAGGTAAAAGGATTGGATGTTTGCTTTTGTATGACAGTTTTGATTTGTCTAATCTCCCTTTACACCTTAGAAGGCCTTCCTCATCTCTGAACAAGTTTAGATCCACAACTACTGATGGTACAGGTTCTTTTGTTTGTTTCCCATTAGTTAAGAATTCTAACTCTTTATTGTACTCTTTTTGTTGTGCATGGCCTATCCAGTATTTGGTTGCAACTTCTGTATAATTATGATTATTTTTATTTAGCTGTTTGTTAATTGTAGTTAAACAGTTGTGAGCAAACCTCAAACAGTAGGCTGTGACCTGACAAGTTTGTTGAAATCAGAATAAATTTCATAATTAGTGATTGGTTCAACCTTTTCATTTGAAAAGATTAAATTTAATGTCAAGTTAACTTGTTCCACAGGCCATTGGTCTGTATTACAGAGCCAATTAGGTCCCATGAACCAAGTTTTGTTTGACTTCAACAACTTGTAGGATAAACCTCTGGTCAGAAAGTCTGCTGGATTTTGTTTAGTTGGAACATAGTGAAAGTTTACTTGTAGGCTTTCATTAGCTTCAGCTATTTCTTTTAGCCTATTTCTTACAAAGATATTCTTACTATTAATGCTATCATTCCGTATCCAGGCAAGACAAATCTGACTGTCAAGCCAGATGGATATGAGTTATGTTCACATCATGGTAAGCATCCTTAAGCAATGAAATGGTTTTAATGGCTAATGCAGCAGCCAATAGTTCCAATTGAGGTATGGTTCGGGTAGGTTTGAGAGGTGCAACTTTCCCTTTTGCATAAATTAGATGACTTTCTGTAGGACTTACAAGATACGCACAGCACCCATAAGCTTGTGTGCTTGCATCAGCAAACACATGAAGTCTCTGGGGCTTATCCCTAAACCCACAGCACCTTTGAATTTTAATGTTCTGCACTTTTGTTAAATCAGCAGCTTACTTCTTCCAATATTTTTGATTTTCATTTGTTGTTGGATCATCCCACCCAACATTTGTCCTCCAAATTTCTTGGAGGAGAATCTTTGATTTTATTGTTGAAGGCAGGAATAGACCCATAGGATCAAAAATTTTGGAAGCCTCTGATAATATTTGTCTTTTAGTATTTGCTTCCTCATCAAGTTTAAAACCTTTAGTACAGATTGAATCATGACTGTTAGAAGTTGCATCCAAATACCAGTTCATACCTAAAGTTTTAACTCTGTCTGATGGCTCAGTAAGACCATTATTATCCTTTAAAATCTTTTTGTTTAAATCCTCATCATTTGAAATCCACTCTCTAAGTTCAAAGTTACCTTGTTGCATAATGTTTTGAGAGTGTTCATAGACTTCAGATAATTCAGATTTTTGTTGTTGAGCCTATTAGATTGTCTACGTAAAAATGTTCCTTAAGGAAGTTCAATGTTAAAGAGTTATTAAACTGGTTTAAATGATGTCTAATTGTCAATGCTAATAGCAAAGCTGGGCACAAACCGTTAATCCGTTAATCGTTAATTAACGAAGTTAACTTTTTTGTTAACGATTTAACTTTTAAGTTAACTTTGAAAATCATTATCGGACTAATTAACTTCCGTTACATTTAACTTCCGTTAACTCAAGTCCGTTAACCCAAAACATTCATAAATAAACGTTTAAAAGTTTCTATTATTTTCAGTGCTGAGCAGGTGCGCAATTAATCCGCCTTGGTCGACGCACTTTTGGCAGGCATCGACAAAAGGTTTGGGCCCCTCCTGGAGGATGACGAATGCCAGCTGGCTGCTGCCTTCCATCCCAGGTTTCGCCTCATCTGGTTGGACAAGTATGACAACACCAAGGTCGCCAGGGTGAGGAAAAGCATGGAGGGTACAGTCGAGGAGGCCATGAAGCAGCAGTCCAACGAAGTGGGCAGCAACAGTGGAGGCAGCAACAACGAGGAGGAGGAGGAGGATGACTTCTTCAGTGCTGTCATCCAGACAAAAGAGAGCAGCAGAAGCCACAGGTCACTCAAGGGCAAGGCCCAGAACTTGGTCAAGACCTGGCTGGAGACCAACTCCAAGGACTTGCTGACAGATGCTGCCTTCTTGGGTGAGCAAGTGTTGGTGGACTTGTTCATCAAGTTCAACACAGCCATCCCCTCCAGTGCTGCAGTGGAGCGTTTGTTCTCTATGGGCAAGGACATCCTGAGGGCCAAGAGATCATCCCTGTCTGATGAAAACTTTGATATGCTAATTTTCATGAAGGGCAACATGCATCTCATGGAAAATGGAGAACGAGAAGAAGAGGGAAAATTAAATTATATATATATTGTGTTTTTCATTTTTTTTATAATAAAAGTTAACGTTAACGGTTTATCGGTAACTTCCGTTACATGTTTAACGGATTAACGGTTAACGAAGTTAACTTTTTGGTTAACGGATTAGCGGTTAACGAAGTTAACTTTTTGGTTAACGGTGCCCACCACTGGCTAATAGGCTAGGTGAGCAATTGGCTCCAAACAACACAACATTAAATCTATAGGTTATGAACCCTTTATTCAAATCAAATGGATCCTTGAACCATAAGAACCTAAGTTGGTTCTTATCATATTCATTTTTAAGATTTATTCTCAAAAATGCCTTTGAAATGTCACTTTGTACTGCATATTTATCTAACCTGAACCTCAGTAAGATCTTCACAAGGTCAGAAATGAGATTAGGACCCTCAATCAGGCAATCATTCAAACTGTGTTTATCACTGTCTTTGAGGCTACAGTTATATACTATGAGTTTTGTTGTTGGGGCATCTTGTCGATAGACCCCCCTGTTGGTTAAATAATGACAACCATCTTTTTTAAAAGGGTTATTTGTTACTTCTTCAATGAAGCCTTTCTGTAGCTGTTCTTTGAAGACATCATTATATGTTTTTATATTATTATCTTGTTTGAGTTTTTTCATTACTTTATATAAATGTCCTTTAGCTACTTTTGAGATTGTCTCTTAAAGTTGGACAATTTATTTTCCAAGGTAACTCAATAAAATAACTATTGTCTTTGCACTGAATGGTGTCTTCAAATCTTTCTACTATTAACTGATCTTCTGAAGTTTGATTTGTGTCATGTATACCCACAGATTCTAGCAACCATAAAGTTTGAATTGCCTCATCCAAAGTTTCATTTGATAATGATGAATTAATGTTCTCAGTTGAGATAATATTATTCAAAGTGTTGCTATTCTTACAGGTGTTATGTAGGACTGAGTTGAGGCACATAGTATTTGTTGGTCATGAACTATTTTGGTTTAGGTCTAGGTTGTATTTGGATAGATCACCCAAAGGGGCTATCCCTGATGGAGTCTGAATAGCTATACCATTACCTATCTCTACTATGCCCTTATGAATAAGATTAATATAATCTGCCCCCATTAACATTTCAATGTTAGCTACTGTGTTGTTAGTGATATGTCTATCAGCTATTTTGTAGTGTTTTCCCAAATGATTTATGGTTTGTTCTAGTTTGGGTATAACCAGTTTGTTTTGTCCTACTTTAGAAATAATAACTGCTTCAATTTTCTCTAATTTATTTTCTAACTGTAGTTCCAGGTCAATTGTCTTATAGCTATTTTTGTCCGAGTTATCCTTAACAAAGGATGCAATATTGAGTTTTTGTTCATTCAGGTTTGGTGTCAAACCCAATTTATTTACTACATTTTGTGAAACAAATGTTTGTTGAGAACAACAGTCTATAAGACATCTCACTGGAGTGGTGCTACCCTCACTATTCACTAAGTCCAAAGTAATAGTTGGTAAAAGAATCTCGGTGTTTTTTGTTACGTTGTTTGAACAAACAGAATGTCCCATGAAAGTGGCATTTTCTTGATTACCTTTGTTTGGGGGAGGTATCTTTTGAGTTTGAGTACTATTGTTTGGACACTTTGGTGAATCACACATTGATGAGACATGTCGTAAACTTTTACAAAACTTACACTTGAATCTTAACCTAGATTTACAGTCTTTCTTATAATGTCCCTGGCCAGTACACTTTTTACATAGGTTCAACTGTTCACATCTTTTAGCTCTTTGGATAAAGTCTGAATATTTATCACACCCAGTACTACTGTGTTCATTACTTGCACAAAATTTGCAATGTAGTGTGTAAGTTGAGGCAGCAGTTACATTAAAGTTCTGTGATGTAGGTGTTCGTGTATTACAGTTGGTCACATTTGATTCTACACTATAAAGTTTTGTCTGTTTGGCTGTAGCTAGTTGGTCTCTGGGAACAGTCTTTGGTTTATCCATAGTCTGGGTCTTATTTTGTGTTGGAAAATCTCTCAATTTGTAATTAGTTAGGATATTGGGAAAGTGTTTTCTGATACTTTCTAGATTAGGATAATTTTCTCCCGTCTTTAGAATTAAAATATCTTTAACCCTCAAAGGAAGGCACCTAAGAACTATGCCTTGTATAATCCAAGATGAAGCTTTAATATTTATCTCATTGCTAACTAGTTGTCCTATAATAGCTTCTAATTTTGTATAAAAATTTTCCATATCACTATGGTTATCTTTTATGGGTGTAAAATCAAAAATTTGTTGAGATAATTCATATACAATCTCATCTTTATTAATGTAATTTACGTTTTAAGAGATCAATAGCTACTTCATATGAATTCCCTACGGCTGGTAAATAGGCTATCAGGTTATAGGCTGGGCCTTTAAGGAAACTAGTTAAATAGCTAAACTTTTCAACAGTTGAAATATAAGGTTTATTACCTATTAAACTCTCAAATTTGTCAATGAAAGATGGGAATTGTACCGTGTCCCCTTCAAATGTTGGTACTAACAAAATGGGTAACTGAGCCCTCAATTCTTGTGACTCAGGATTTAGCATGCCACTTAAATTTTGTTGAAGGTTAGCTCTACTTTGATTAAAATCAGAATTAGGTTTATTTGGTGTTAAGTCAGTCGAACGAGACTGTAGTCTCCTTATTTGCTGTTCAATTGAGATTACCTGATCATCATTATCAGCGTAAAGGTCTATCAATTGTTCTTCAGCCATTTCGGATTCAACTAACTCTGAAATACTCTCATTAATGGCTATTATTTCCTTCTTTTAGTTTCCAATTTAAGAATTACACACTCTAAATCTTCCTTACCTGGTTGTGTAATATTGTTAAAAGTGTTCACAGCCTTTGTAACAGCTCCCAACTTTGCCCCCATTTTCTTTTTTAACTTTTTCAATTCCGCACTGTCCATGTTTAAGTCAAAATTGTTTAACTGGGGATCGTAATGAAATAGAGGACAAGAAGAAATTATCAATTGAGATTACCTGATCATCATTATCAGCGTAAAGGTCTATCAATTGTTCTTCAGCCATTTCGGATTCAACTAACTCTGAAATACTCTCATTAATGGCTATTATTTCCTTCTTTTTAGTTTCCAATTTAAGAATTACACACTCTAAATCTTCCTTACCTGGTTGTGTAATATTGTTAAAAGTGTTCACAGCCTTTGTAACAGCTCCCAACTTTGCCCCCATTTTCTTTTTTAACTTTTTCAATTCCGCACTGTCCATGTTTAAGTCAAAATTGTTTAACTGGGGATCGTAATGAAATAGAGGACAAGAAGAAATTATCAGAGAAGAGAGAGCACAAACAAAACAGTCAAGTTTTAAATTTGGTTTAATCCCCCCCAAGTACTTATGTGTCACTCAGGTCTAAGCTTATAAGAGAATGAGACTCCTTAAATGTAAATGCTTCCTAGTTAGGCCCTAGGTTGTAGACCTAATTAGGCTTGATTAGGTTCGGCTTAGGCTTAGGCTAGACCATTTAGCCTAATTCTGCAATTTTTAAGTAAGTAAGTTTAAGGTTTGTAAATTCCCCACACGGGCCACCAATGCGAAAAATGCTCTGTATGAATTGGTCCACAATTAACCCACCCCTTATATCTCCAGTCTAACTATAGAGTAGATCAAGTCTAGCCTAGAGGGGTCAGCCTAGAGATTCCGGAAATGGTCCAGAGCGGGCAGATAAATTGAGGTCCACAGTAGGATTCCTCACCAAATTAGGTTAGGGCAATCTACCTTCACCTCTGTTAAGCTATGAGTTGATGCTGGGTCTTAGGCCACAATGTAGGCCTAAGTTGTCTGACCCAGCTTAATTTAATGAATCTATGTAAACCTGGGTTAAAAACACAATTAGTCACTTACTGCTAGTTATTAGAGTCTCTTTTCTCCTTCCTGTTTAATTGTCGAGAGCGTACTTGCTGGTGGGGATCTTTCTTCGGTGTCTGTTCTCGTCCCTTCTCCCTGTTGCGTCCTCTCGCCCCGTTCCTCGTTTTCGTTCTCCTTTGTTCTCCTCTTCGCCGGGCTTTTTCCACCAGCGTTGTTGGTTTTTTTCTCGGTTGGTTGAGCGGTAATGTATATCTATTACCGAGCACGCTCTTGTCATACAGTATATAAATACTAGTGTGGAGAATAACTCTGGTGAGCAACCAATTGGTTTCATCCACCCAGTTATTGACATAAAAGGAATTTAATAATTGTTAGATTAACTACCTACCTACTCAGTGAACCATTTTCGTTACCTCCCAACTACCCACTCATCAGTTTTCCATATCATCCTTTACCGTTGCCGACCCCAGGCTGTACCCTGAATATCCCCTTGGATGTACACCCTCTGGAGCAGGGGTCTCGTCCCAGCCCGCCTCAGCTGCCTTCGGGCAAGTCAAGTTCCACCCAAGATTTACCTCAAAAACCCGGCTTCTTGCTCTCCCCGTATGCCCCCCTCACCCGCCGTCGTTCCACCTCCCCACGGAGAGAGCCCCGCAGTGGAAGGGGAAGTCGGCATACACGACCATCCTATCGACAGTTCGATATCCCAGTCCACTTCGACTCTACTGCCTCCATATCCCTTCCAAGTATCCACAAATTCCTAGAGATCCAGCTTACCTCTGGATCCCTTCCGACCAACTCTGAACGGACGTTTCAGGCGATCTGAGCCCGCAGCAACTCCAGCCGTTATGATGTGCGACCGCATAGGGATGATTCCCTCCTCATAAAATCACGTTCAGCCACAGAGACGAAAGCCCTACTCTCCATCACTGAGGTCCTTGAATGCTCGGTGTCCGTTTCGCTACACCCTCGCCTGAACCAGAGTCAGGGCACTATTTATGCCACACGCCTATTGTCAATTACAGTGAACGAGCTCTTGGAGGACCTCACACCCCAGGGTGTCACCAAGGTCCATCGCTTCACATCCCGACAGGGAGGTACCCCTTCCCCCATCCCGCGTCTCCTTCTTACCTTTAATAAGTTAGTCCTTCCCGACCGTATTGTATGGGGTATGGGAGACCGCACGTCATGCGAATTCTCTGTCCGCCCATACATCCCAGACCCTACCCGTTGTTTTAAATGCAACAAGTTTGGACATGTTAGCTCAGTTTGTCGGCAGCCGCACCAATTGTGTGTTCGTTGCGGACAAATCGCTCACTCAGACAAGTGCCCCAACACCCCCAAATGCTCCAATTGTGAAGGTGCACACCCATCTTCATCCCGCGAATGCCTGTTCTTCAGATTCGAGGAGGAGGTCCGAGGCCTGCAGGTAGCGGATTTCCTTAGCCTCCGAGAGGCATGAGACAGGGTGCGGAGTCCGGAGGTGAGACCGGGCGTATCTTACGCCGCAGCTCTCGGCTCTGTCCTCTCGGCACGCCGCCCTGCCCTGCCGCTCACAACCCCCTCGACCAGTGCTCCCCATCCCTCCCAGGGGGAGTTCTCGCAAGAGCTGACGACCTCCTGTCCCCCCACCATTCCTTCTCTCCACGCACCTCACCTGCCACAGATTCCACAGGAGTCTTGGGACCAGGACACCCAGGCCCCACCTACCTCGAACCCTGCCCTCCTAGCACTCTCTGCACACACCCAAACCTATCGCCCGGAGTAAGCCGACGAGGCGGAGACGTCGGAGTGAGTCGCCAGGCCCTCCGGACTTTCAATTTCTCTCTCCCTCTTCCCCTAGTGCTAAGAAGACGGATCGGACCTTCACACCGCCCACTTCGCCTATGAGGACCAAACCACCCCACCGCAGAAGTCCCATCAATCTACCCCCACAGACTCGGACAATAGTTGCCGAAGTACATGACCCACCCCCCACGACGAGATCCAATCTGGACAACATCCTCTCCCCCGAGGATCCAGTGAATGCGGCTCTGGCGCCATTTTTTTCTACCCCTCCACGAGAACATTCTGGTTTATCTCCCACTCCGACTATACCTGCTCCCCTAAAATCCCCGGCCCACACCCTGTCAGCCACTCTGAGCACGTCTTCCCTCCCACCTGCTGGGTCCTTCTGGCACCCCCTATCGCCACCTGGGGTCCGTCGTGAGATCTCAGACAGGCGGGGACGGGGAGGTGCCAATTTGGGAAATAACCCCCCCCCCCCAAATGACCGAACACAAAAGCTCAAGAAATTTCGCACCATCGGAGCCCACGACAATCTCCAAGCTGCCGTGATCCACGCCTCCGGTCTCGCTCGGCCGACTCGACCCCGCGGTCTCCGCGGAGATCGACTGGCCGACCGATTCCTTCTCTGGTGAACGGCAGATAGCCAGCCATACTCCTGACCCATCCTTCGCCTTCGCGAACCTTAAATCTACCTTCACACTCTAACCTCTTCGCACCTATACCTTTACCCATCCCCCATCATCAAATAATGGATCCCCCGAAAACTACAATAGTACACTGGAACTGCAGAGGAATATTCGCAAATTACGAAGGTCTTAATTCCTTGATTGCCCCTTCCCGTCCGGTGTGTGTGTGTCTCCAGGAACTCATTCGGGGGACCAGATCCATGCCCTGCCCGACTGGATATTCTTTCATCACCACCTCGTCTCCTACCTGCACTCGAAAGGGGGCTGCCATTTTCATCCACCACGCAGTCCTCTTCTACAATCTCCCTATCCGATCCCCGTTACAGGTGATTGCTACCCGGCTTTCCCTGGATAGACAGTACACCGTCTGTTCAATATACCTCCCTCCACACACACACGTCTCCCGCGATGACCTGGTGGAGGTGGTACAACAACTCCCCAGGCCCTTTCTATTACTGGGCGATTTCAATAGTCGCCACCCCATGTGGGGAGAGACACACTCCACCTATATGGCCCCGACCTGATCAACATCATGACCGAGCTCTCATTTGAGTGCCTCAATGATGGCTCTCATACATTCTACCATGCCACCACCTGCACTCCATCCTGCATAGACCTGTCTTTCGTTTCGACCGATGCCCTCCTAGATTTCTCATGGCAAGTCCTCCAAGAGGATTATGGAAGTGACCATTTCCCAGTTCAACTCACGCTTAATTGGCCCGACCAGACCGGTCGGCTACTGGAGAAATGGATTACTGCAAAAGCTAATTGGTCCCGCTTCCACGACGATACATATACAACCCGAACGACTGGTAACTTCCCATGCTCCGACGAGTGTATCACATACTTCGAATCAAACGTGGTAGCGGCTGCGTGCTCTAGCATCCCGCGATCCTCCACCTACCCCCGCGCCCGACGGGTACCTTGGTGGACCCCAGAGTGCACGGAGGCCGTATGCGCCAAGAAGACGGCTACTCGACGGTTCTACCGTACGCGACTTCCCATCCATCGCACGGAGATGCAGCGGGCCAGGGCCATCGCCCGCCGCACAATGAAGACAGCGCGCCGAGCTTCTTGGCGTGCCTTTGTATCCGGCGTCACCACCACCACACCTTCGGCTACCATCTGGAAGAAGGTACGGGGCGTCGAGAGGCGACATGTCCCCTCCCGACCCCCGGTACTCCGGACTAACGACGGACTCCTATACGAGCCAAAATCAGTGGCAAACCATCTAGCTTCTACTTTCGCCGCCGTTTCTTCCTCTGCAGGTAGCTCCCTCGTACCGCCCATAAAAATAGCTCCTCTTCACCGTCTATAGACAACTCCTACAACCGACTGCTCACCATGCGTGAACTACAGGCGGCACTGGCCTCTCGACGATCCCCTTGTCCCGGCCCGGACGGTATCCCCTCCTGGTGGAGGGAGGCCTACGTAATCCCTATCCCCAAACCCGGCAAAGATTCCCTCGATCCCACAAACTACAGACCAATCGCTCTAATGTGTTGTGCCTGCAAAATTTTTCGAAAAAATGGTCGCGACGCGACTATCGTTCTTCCTCGAAAATAGTAATTCCTTCTCGGCTACCCAGTCCGGCTTCAGACAATTTCGATCCACCACTGATCCCCTCCTGCTTCTCAGCCGTGACATACAGAATGCATTCGACAGTGGACAATTCGTCCTATCAATATTTTTTGACATCCAGAAGGCCTACGACACCACTCATCGGACAATAATCCTTAGTCAGCTCCAAAGTCTAGGGCTCGTAGGAGCCATGCCGACCTTCATCAGGGGCTTCCTACCTCCCGAACCTTTAAAGTTCGGGTGGGCTCAGTCCTCTCAGACACTTTCGTGCAGATGGACGGGGTCCCACAGGGAAGCATCTTCAGTGTTCTATGCTTTTCCATCGTCATGAACACAGTCTCAAAATGCCTTCCACCCAACATCCGTTCTTCCATCTATGCGGATGACCTTGCGATCTACTTTGCAGGGCGGGAGCCGTTCATAGTTCAACGGCAAATTCAGCTCGCCATCTACCGGGTGGAAAGGTGGGCGACGTCGGTGGGTTTCCGCCTCTCCACCCCGAAGTCCAAGTGTATGCTCTTCAGCAGAAGAAGACCCGCAACCCTTCCTGTTCCCTCTGTCACGCTATACGGCAATCCTCTTGAGGTGGTACCCTCCACGCGATTTTTGGGCGTGATTCTAGACCGATGGCTCAACTGGGTTCCTCATATCAAACAACTGAAGCAGTCCCTCCAGCGTCCCCTCGCTCTACTAGATCACCTCTCCCACACCACATGGCGCAAACCGACGCTCTCTCCTTCGTCTTTACACTTCCATGGTCCAGTCGAAGCTGGACTATGGCAGTGTAGTATATGGTTCAGCCTCCAACACCTGCCTCCGTATCTTGAACCCGGTCCTTAATAGGGGCCTCCGCCTCGCCACTGGTGCTTTCCGCTCTTCCCCAGCCTCCAGCCTTCAAGTGGATTGCAATTACTTCCCTCTCGCCCTCCGACGGGGTCTGCTCCTCATGAGGACATACCTCCGTGCACAGAGACTATCCTCTTCGCTTCTATGCGCAGCGATTTCTGAACTCCCACCCCAGGGACGGAGCTGGCACTTCACTAAAGAGGTCCGCACTTTCCTTGACCTTTCTAACATGCCCGTCCCCTCAATTATCCCCATTTCATACAACATCTACCCCCCTTGGCTCCTCACCCCTATCAAGTTTTGCAGGGACCTGTGTGCTCTACCGAAGAATACAACGAGTGCTACGGTATACAGGTCACTCTTCCGTGAACATGCAACCCAACATCCGGACACAGCCCCCATTTATACAGATGGTTCCCGTTCGGAGACTGGTGCGGCCGCCTCAGCGGTGATACTGGCCCAGCCACTTTCTCGAGGCGTCAGCCTGCCCGGCGAGACCTCCGTTTTCTCGGCAGAACTCTTCGCGATTAAGGAGGCCCTCGACATAGTGCGCACTCACTCTGCCAGCTCTTTCGTCATTTATTCAGATTCCCAAAGCGCACTTCTCTCCCTAGAGAGATTTAACCCCCCTCATCCGCTCGTCTGTACCATCCAGCAAATCTTCCATTTTTTAGCAGCCTTCCTACACAAGACAATCGTCTTCTGCTGGGTCCCGGCACATGGCATCCAGGGTAGCGAGGAGGCGGACCGCACGGTAAAGTCGGCCTGCTTACTCCCTTTCACCGACTTCTTCCCGACTCTCCGCTCCCACTTCCGTTCCATCTGGCAACGAGTCTGAGACCAGGCCCCCCATACCCACTACCCTGTAACTGAACATTACATCCCCTCCACCCCCTGGTCTATCATCCCCAACTCAGTAACACCACTCACCCACTGCCTCGCTGAGATATGTACCACGCTAGGTACGAATCGGCGGTAAAATAAAAAAAAATAAAAAAATTCTTTCTGGCACGTAGCCAAAAACCTCTCCAACAACTTTACTTTTTTCCACCTCTCTTCCATTCTGACGGCTCAGTTGCCGTCCCTTCTTCTGATAAAGCTGAACTCTTCGCTCAGACTTTCGCCTCCAACTCAACCCTGGACGATTCCGGTAGTGTTCTTCCCTCTAACTTAGTTATGTCTGAAATTAGAATATCCTCCAAAGATGTTTTTTCAGCCTTGGCTGGGATTAACTTTAGGAAAGCGTACGATCCTGATGGTGTCCCTCCTGTTGTTCTCTGCTTCTGTGCTGACACCTTCCCGAGGTAAAGTATATCTGGTACTTTAACTTCCTGCTGGAAGTTCGCTTTCATTCACCCTATCCCAAAGGAGGGTGACCTCTCTCAACCCTCCAACTATCGTCCAGTAACTTTGATTTCTTACCTTTCTAATGTTTTTGAATTTATCCTTGATGGAAATTTTCTTAAACACCTCTCTTTTCACAACCTTATTTCAGATCGTCAGTACGTGTTCCGCAAGGGACGTTCTACTGGTGATCATCTTACAGTACATATCTCTCTGACTTGGTCAATCTCCTTTCGGTATTTCGTTGAAACCTTTTCTGTTGCGCTAGACATATCAAAAGCTTTTGATAGAGGCTGACACGACACAAATCTTTAATTTCCAAATTGCCCTCCTCCGGATTTTTCTTTGTCTGTGCATTCATCTATAATTTCCTTTCTGGCCAATCTATAGCTGCGGTTGTAGATGGACATTGTTGTTGTTCTAAAGCTATTAGTGGTGGTATTCCTCAGGTCTCTCTCCTATCACTCATTCTTCCTTTTATTTATCAGTGATCTGTTAAGTCGCACTTCCTGTCCTATCCACTCCTATTGCCAATGATTCCACTTCACTTCTCCACCCGCTTCACAAAACGTCCCTCTCAACAGCCACTCCACACTTCGCGTAGGATGGCTATGGTGCACCTGACCTATGATCTTTCTACTATCTCTGATTAGAAAACCTTGTTGCTTTCAGTGCTTCAAGAACCGTTTCTTCTTCTGTCTTCTCGTCACAATCTTCCACCGGACTATCCCCCTATCTTCAGCAATACACAACTCTCTCCTCCTTCCCCTCTTCTTAACATTCTCGGCGTTTCCTTTACTCGTGATCCTTCCTGAAAATATCGCATATACGCTTTTCCTAAAACAGCTTTGAAGGAGTTAGGTGTTGTACCGGCTCCGCGGTTTCTTCACCTTCACTCAGTTGCTGTTTCTGTACCCCCCTCTTCCGCTCGTCTGTACCATCCAGCAAATCTTCCACTTTTTAACAGCCTTCCGACACAAGACAATCGCATTCTTCTGGGTCCCAGCACATGTCGGCATCCAGGGTAACGAGGAGGCGGACCGCACGGCAAAGACGGCCTGCTTACTGCCGGCCTCCTCCCGACCCCTCCCTTTCTCAGACCCCTCCCTTTCTCAGACTTCTTCTCGGCTCCCTGCTCCCACTTTTGTTCCGTCTGGCAACGGAAATGGGACCAGGCCACACAAAACAAACTTCACAAGATCAAATCGCAATTAGGATACTGGGCCTCCTCATTCCACCGGTCCCCCTATAAAGAATTGATTCTAGCCCGTCTCCGCTTAGGACACACGCATTACTCATGGTCACCTTATGGCTAAATCGCCAGCCCCGCTCTGCCCTACCTGCCATACTCCTATCACTGTCGTGCATCTCCTGGTCGAATGCCCAAACCTGTCCGCTCTTCGTCGCAGATGTTTCCCTCACTTGGCCAAAATTCCCAGACGCGAGCGTCTACAATTCATACTCGCCGAAGGCCCCCATTTTTCGGAGGAAGCGATTTTCCGTTTCCTCACTTATTCCCACCTGCGTCGTCGTGTCTAAGACCTTACTCCTCCTACCCACTACCCAGTAACTGAACACTTCTCACCCCCCTAGTCTATCATCCCCAACTCAGTAACACCACCCGCCCACTGCCTCGCCGAGATATGTACCACACTAGGTACGAATTGGCGGTAAATTAAAGAAAGCAAAAAAAAAAAAAAAACCTCCCGGCGTCGGATTTTTCGTGGGTTTTTCGGGATGCACTCCTTCGGCGGTGGCAGTGCCGGTGAGAGGTTGTGTCCTGGAATTTCCTGAGGGTCCCTGAAGCCCACGATTCGTCAGTGGCCTTCCTCCTGTCAATGTGATCGACGCTTTGAGATCGCTCTGGTACGCCTGCGCATTGGTCACACTCGCCTCACGCATGGCCATCTTATGACAGTGGACCCTGCCCACTTCTGCCCTTGCGACATTCCTCTCTCCGTCTCACATTTACTCTGTTTGCCCCTACCTTTGCCGCCACCCGTTCTCAGTTCCTCCTTTTCTGCCCTTCAGGCTCCACCCTTATTCTTTCTCGTTTGTTGGATGACCACGCCTGTACTGAAGGACACGCCTTTGTTCTTTCTCCGCCAGACTGGCCTTCTACTTTCTATTTAATGTGACTTAGGTATAATTTCTTCCTCTCTCTGCTGTTCGTACTGCCTTCTCTCTCTTTTCTCATGGTCTTCCTTCTCCAGTGTCTTTCACTATAACAGTTTCGGCGCGATATGACCTCGGCAGTCAAGCGCTGGTGAAGCACTGCTATTCATTCATTCATTGTGAACTCTCTGACTGCATGCTTACTCCTTTAAGGAGAGCACGCAGTACCAGACTTTCGGCATATTCTCACTCCTTTCTGTCAAACTCTGTAACGCAAGGGTTAATATATATTTTCAGTCTTCATCTACTCAATCGGTCAACTCTGAAACAATCTTCTTCAGTCTATCTTTAGCCCCATGTCTATGACCTTCAATCTTTCAAACTGTGCGTGTTCAGGCATCTCGAAAACTTTGGGTCTTCATTTTGGTTTTCTTCTTCCTCTATGAGGGGAAGGGGGTGTTTTTTGCGGGCGTTCACCCTTGGCCCCTCTTTTCTGCAGAAAAAAGTTACACTATATATCGTGTATTGCGCTTTTGTTTCGTATTTTGCACACTAAAACTTGAACTTGGTAAGTGAAGTCGCGGTTTGAGTTGGATCGGCCGACCACTGCGATTGTATTATATTAACTCCTAAATTTTTCGTTTATTTTTTGTTAGCCGACCGAGATTCAAGGCAAAATGCAGTGTTAGATTTTTCGTTGCCGACGTAAATATTTACTTTTTATTTTCTTTATCATTGCAGTTTTTGCATTTTCTGAAATTATATAATGCATAAATAACAAGCACAGTATTTAAAAATTAAAGATTACGTAGTTTTGTAATACAAGTTTTTAGCTCAGAAATATTTTAGTATTGGTAGGTCAAGAGTAAAAGTATTACGAATTGAGTTTAGAACCATTTCTGATATATACCTTTTGCTATTAAGCCTTTTTGTGTGTGTGTGAGAGAGAGAGAGAGAGAGAGAGAGAGCGAGCGTGTTTGCGCGCGTAGGCAACTAGACATAAGTGAAGTCGAGTGTGTGATAATTAACAGATGTAGTCGGATATTTTTTTTTGCCGGAGGTGGTGACAGTTTCAGCACCTCAGTCCATTTAAAAACTTAATGAAAAAAAAACTCTAGAAAAATTCCTGTTGTCTGGAAGAAGATATGTTTCCTGACTAGGCTAGGCTAGGCTAGTGTGCGTGACTTTATTTTTTTTATTTTTCTCCCAAGGAAAGAGACAGACAACAGCTGTACAGCCGACTGAAGTGGTTTCCAATGCTTTCATACAGCCATAAGCACAGAAAAGCAAGATGTTTCTCCTCATCCCCCCCCAAAATGGGGAGGTTTAAAAACGAAAGAAAATACACTGTAAAGGAAAACTGCTGAGAAATTTTATAGAAAGGTTGAAAACTGGAATTTCAAGTATTTAAGACTACTTTATTGGATAAGAGAAATCTTATTTCACTTATCACCGTAATAATTCTGAGTACAAGAAGGTTTACTCAGGAAAATCGTCAAACGCTTGGTTAAGATCGTTTCCGTTCCCGAACCTCATTCTGTTTTGTGTACGTCTGTCCCTAAATACAGCTCCAGCCTGGTTCTCGGAAGGCAGTGCCTCGCTTCAGGAGGGAGGTGGTTCGATCGTTATCAAGCGATCCCTCCCCATGATACTCTGGCTAATGATCCGGCAAGTTTAAAGACTGGATACGGATCCTTGAAAACCCTCCCCGTTCGCAATGCAGTGGGTATGGCTCTAAACACCTCTTTTGAACCGCGTTTGGCATCATGTAAAGGTCTACCATTGATCTCTTCACCGCTTACATTTAACCCTACTGTACGGGATTTCAATCACGATGTTTCCATGATAGGAGAAACCAATTTCGACGTAAGTCTGTTAATCTTGCTGCTTTGGATGAATTTCCTCCCTCGAGTTACCGGATGGATGATAACCAATTTTGTGACATTACATCTGAAGTCGACAAGCTCGATGAAACTAACTGATTATGGAGTATTTGGAGTTCATGATGACATCTTCAGTGCCTGTGGTAGTGATGACGTTAATATACAGAGACTTTGTGATAAGACTCTCCTTGTGACGGTCAAATCTGCCACATAAAGTTTGACCTTATCTGCAGTGATATTTATTGCTGTATGCTTAGTGTCAGCCACTCCTCAAGCAATCGCAAGGAACTGGGGTTTTTATCCAGAACTTTCTCGTTAGTGTTGAGGATCTACGACCTCTATTGGGAAGCCAACATGTGTCGGATGACTCAAGAGACGCGGCTGGTGGACCCCTGGTTAACTCGACACCTTTTTTCTGATATTTAATATGTATTCCCAAAAGGAAATCCGAGCGACATGAGGGTGTCTCAATACCCCACCCCACCTTCAATGATATTATACATATCAAGTTTGGACATGGACGCTAATTTTGTCGTGCCCTGATGCCCCTTTGTGTAAAACGGCCAAGATTCTCATTGCGAAGAGCGGTGTCTTAATAAACCTGAGATAATTGTGGAGGAGCTCATGCTTTCTCTGACTTAACTTGTATACAGTACTTGTTTGAGGAAAAAGTGATTGACCTTAATACTAAGAAAAAATTTGGTTTAAGATGGCTCGAGAACGAGTCCGCAATATGTTTTGTATGGGATGGCGTTATTTAACCATGGCTTTTGGTGCTACTAAACCCCGACAAAATAACATCTATCCCCTACTGGTCAGTTCTCTTTATCTGACCTTACCTGATTTAAGAAAATTGCGAAATGAAAGTTTAAACGAGATTCTTTATTCCATCCTCCCTCCGACATAGAGAGAGAGAGAGAGTTACAAGGAGTTACAAGGGAAAGAAGTACCTCAAAGGCCTTGCGGCCCATACCGAGGAGGTACCAATGGCAGTGGGTGCCAGGGAAAATTTTCTACACACAAATAGTGTGCAAGATTTGGTCTAACCTTTTCTTGAAATGATCCACAGAGGAACTGTTCACAACTTCTGAAGGTAAACTGTTCCACGTGTCACAGATCTTATACGTAAAGTAATTCCCACACACACTAATCCTAAACCGTTTCAAATCCAACTTCCAACCATTGTTGCGAGTTGGGTTATCATCTAAACTAAACATGCTTCTAAAATCGACATCGTTGAACCCGTATAAGAGCTTGAAAACCTTGATGAGTTGACCGCGCAGCCTCCGAGTTTCCAGCGAAAACAAGTCCAGGGCGCGTAAGCGTCGATTGTAGCCCATATGCCTAATGGAAGGGATTAACTTTGTGGCCCTCGCCTGCACTCGCTCCAGCCTCAATATCTTTCCTGATGGTGGGCGACCAGAACTGCACAGCATACTCCAGGTGCGGCCGAACCAGGGAATTGTACAGAGAGAGTACAATCTCCTTGTTCCGAAACTGAAATTGCCTCCTGATATAACCCAACAGCTTCTGGGCTTTCTTTTCCACCTCTACGCACTGTTTCATAAACTTAAGGTCGCTGATAATTAGCACATCCAAGTCCTTTTCCAAATCAGTCGCCTCGATATTACTCCCCAACATCGAGTAGTCCGACTTGGGATTGGCGTAGCCAATGTGCATCACCTTGCATTTACCCAAGTTAAACTACATTTGCCATTTTTTCGGACCACTCTCCTATCCTACCCTAGGTCCGCACGCAGTTGCTCGAAAGCTTTGGGCGTCCCAACATTGGCCCCAAGCTTGGTGTCAGCGAATTTGGCGATCCGACTGATGATGCCACCGTCAATATCATTTGTTAAATGATAAACAACAGTGGCCCCAAAACGGAACCCTGAGGAACCCCACTAGTGAGCGAGGCCCAACCCGAACTAACCCCGAACTGGCTGAAGAATAGGCTGCAGAGGGTTGTAATTAAATTAAACCCTCTGCAGCCTATTCTTCAGCCAGTTTTCAATCCACCTACCTACTTCCCCCGATACCCAGCGCGCGCACTTTCGCCATTAGCCGGCGGTGAGGTACCTTATCAAAGGCTTTCTGAAAGTCGAGATAAAGTATATCAATTGCCTTACTCTTATCATACTCACCCAACATGACGTGGAAAAACTCGAGCCGTCTAAACCCATGTTGGGAGTCCCCAAGCAGCTTGTAGGAATCCAAATGGTCAACGATCCTATCCGCTATTATCCCCTCTAATAGTTTACCTACAACTGAAGTGAGACTAATGGGACGATAGTTCCCTGGACTTTCGTGATCCCTTTTCTTAAAGATAGGGGTCACGTTGGCTTCCCTCCAGGCACCAGGCACCTGGCCCGTCTCCAACGATTTGTTGAAGACTGTAGCCAGGTGGGGAGCCACCTGGTCGCGCACTTCCCGCAACACTGGGGAGAAATTGGTCTGGCCCAGGAGCCTTAAACGCGCTCAGTTTGTCTATTCTATCAGCAACGACTGTCGCAGTACATCGAACACTATCCAGGCCAGCACCTTCGTTCCTGATGCCTGGCTCGGGATGACGCGGGTGTCCTCCCTGGTGAACACTCCCGCAAAGTACTCATTAAGCACATTAGCGATGTCCGCGTCGGAGGTCAGCAGAACGCCGCTTCGGTCCTTTAACGGACCTATCACGCTTCTAAAGGGCTTTCTACTATTAACATAACTGAAGAACTCCTTAGGGTTCCCTTGCAGAGGCTTGCTATCCGTAGTTCTTCGTTACGTTTCGCTAGCCTAACCTTCGTCTTCACTTCCCTACACAGGAGGACATACGCTTCAGTGTTCTCATGGAAACGATTGGCCTTCGCCCTCCTATATGCTACTTTCATATTTCGGATAGCCAAAGCGATGTCACGGCTGAACCACTTAGGCTGCGTTGAAGCAGGGGTGACCGTTTTGAGGGTATGGCAGCAGACTGCAGCGCCATAAACTCGTCCCGGAATGCACTCCACACTCCCTCAATATCGCCGCCGACCTCTACACCATGTCACCTACACTATCCCGGAGACTAACAAAGTCCGCCCGCCGTAGATCGAGCTAACTGCCTCTCGAGTTACTACGCTTCACCCGAGGGACGCACACACGGAACCTAATCAGACCGTGATCACTCCCGCCCAACGATTCGTCAACGGTGAGGCCAGTGACGAGGTTGTCTTCGGTCGTGAATACTAAGTCTAGAACGCTTTCGCCTCGTGTAGGCTCATTGACCCACTAAGTGAGGAAGTTCTCATCAGCAAAGTCAACTAGCCTCCTCCCTTCAGCATCAGCAGTCCTGTCTTCCCACTTTATGCCGCGACAGTTGAAGTCTCCTAAAACTACACACACCCTATCCCATAGCAGACTATGGAGTTCGGTGTACAGGCTGTATCCTCCTCGAGGAGGAGATGCGGAGGTCTGTACACAAGATTAACCTATAGTTCGTCCCTCCCACGTTCAGATCGCGCCAAGCAGCTCCCGTTCCGATCGGAACTGGCAGTCAACCGGACTCAACGTGTCTCTGACGTATATTAGTACCCCACCCCTCTCCCCACGGGTGCGGTCTTTGCGAAACATTCTATACCCGGGAATTTCGAACTCCCCAACGTAGTCCCTACGATCAGTATGAATCCAGGACTCGGTGATAACAACGATATCCTGGTATTTTGATGCTGAGAGAGAGAGAGAGAGATCCTCATTGATGATGTCACCTAAGCGCCAGTATGTCCAGAGTCGGAATAATGCCCCCTCTCCCCTAATTTCGAAATTGGACCACTTAGTCGGTTCGATTACTGTCCACAGTTTCTGAGATTCTCCGACAACTGCAAGCTGCTGATATTCCGGCTTGAACACTGCATCCTCTAGGTTCAATCCCCGTCCTACATCAGTAGGAGCTTTAACAGTGAAACAGACAGAAAATGCCCAAAATATTTTTTCTTCCGGCTCTTTTAAAGAAACAGGAAGCTGCAGACTCTCCCTCTTCTTCTTTACTACTATTCATTAGTTCATCAGCAAAATCTACTTCTCCGTCGGACCTATACCCATTTCGTCGACAAGACCGAAACATCGACACTAAAAAACTAACAAACTAATCTATCTTAACCTAATCTAACAATAACTTGTCGATAGAATGTGAAGTCGCTCAGATGTCGTAAGGCCGCTTCCGTCAACTATTGAGAGTAAGGAACTTGGCTCCCACCACTAGCATTTTGCCTGACCACCTTGATGCACAATTGGATCGAATTTATGGTGGCCTTCAATCTACGCAAAATGTCTCGCCTGTCTCTGGAGCAGGCGAAAATCTACCATTCAAATCGTCCTTTTTCTTTGTTGGAACACACTATATCCCACTTTGTGTAGGATTCCGATTCCCCAGTCATCCTCAAAGGGGAAGTGTCACCAGCTTTCTCCCACTACTAAAGATAACCCATAAATTGTATACCTCAACTCAGAGCCACCCTATCCACTCGGTGATACATGATTGACCCTCTGTTTAACCCTCTGTTTAACTAGATCTTATTCTCAAATGGAATTGAGGAATATATAGTGATTACGAGGAGTTGGTCTTGCTTTTTCGAGAATTTAATCCAGTCTGTGTGTGCAGCAGTTGATACTCGGGATACGCATTTTACCCTGCTACAAATGATTACATCTTCCAGTCTGCTTCACTTGGTGACTGGCTGAGGTGGATCGGACTTGTTAGTCCACCGTTCAGTCTTCGTTGTTCATCTACCATTGCACTCCACATTACAAGCTGTTGCTGTGCGCTTCCAGTTTTCTGGACTTTCTACAATATGCTCAATTTATATTCCCCCAGATATTGCCTCAGTCACAAAAGATCTCATTGAATTCATATCCCAACTTCCGTGACCCTTCTTGCTCATGGGAAATTTTAATATTCATTGGAAGATCATAGAGTTTGATTTATACCTATAACACTGTTGATTTTTTTTTGTCTCTGCTATCACGTCAGGTTTTCGAGAAATTTGGGGCTCATTTCTTGACCAAATTTGTATATAGATGATAAATTGAACAATTATTAAAACTGCATCTACCCCAAAGCCGAGAGTATCACAGCAGAAAACGTTTTAGCTAACGTAGGATGATGTAATTTCTGCTCCTGACACGTTCAAACATGTCGTAACATATCAATTTTCCTTGTGTTATCTGTCATAGAGGACTACTCGCAGTTAGGAGTCATTCAGTCTGCCAAGGTGCTACATGTGTTACACAAAATAGCGTCTTGAAGGAAAAAAGGATAATTTGAAATGTCACGTAAATTTGTGAACAATCCTAGCAGTTTCCGTTGTGCGCGGTGATTACGTGATACAAGATCTCAAAAGAAACATTACTTCCTTAATTAAAAAAGCTTATGAGCTCTACCTACTTCGGTTGCAAAGTCGGGGATCAAGATAAAGTTTGGGCTTCCCATATACTCGTATGCCGTGCGTGTTGTGGTGTGACTCTCAGAGGTTGGTTAAAAGGTACAAGTACCTCTATGCCATTTGCAGTCCCCATGATTTGAAGAGAGCAAAAAGATCACTTCAAAGATTATTTTTGTTAAACTAAGGTCAGTGGTTTTTCCTCGAAAAATAAGAAAATTGAATACCCAATCTGCCTTCTGCAATGCGACCAGTAGTACATTGTGAAAATCTGGCAGTTCCTGAGCCCCCTGGGTCGTAGAGCTTAGATGATAATAATGATGATGACAACGAACCTGCTGAAATGAGCCGATGGAATTGTCAGATAAGGATGAAGAGTACTGACAAACGAGAAAAAGAGCCTCGCTTCATAACTCAACCTGAGCTTCATGATCTGGTTCGAGATTTGAATTTATTGAAAATTCAAGCAGAACTTTTAGGGTCCATATTACAAGGATGGAAATTGCTTGCAAACGATACCAGCATACCCGTTTTTCGCAAATGCCAAAAAATATATAGATTTCTTTTTTAAGACTGGTGATCTTTCTTTTTTGTAATGACATTGATAGTTTGATGATGACCCTAGAATGGCGACTTTTCATCGATTCGTCAAAACTTAGTTGGAAGGTTGTCCTGTTACATACTGGAAATATCTATCCTTCAGTTCCTAATGGACATGCTGTCCATATGAGAGTCGTATGAAAATATGGAATTTCTCCCGAATGAAATAAATTACAAAAGATACAACGCATATCTGTGGTGGTCTCAAAGTCATTGGGTTGCTTCTTGGTTTACAGCTTGGATATACAAAATATTGGTTTTCTTTGTGAATGGGACAGCAGAGCAAAGAATTCTCATTATAACTGTTAAGAAATGGCCACCTCGTCAATCTTTCACTTCAACAAAAAAAAAAATGTTGCGTGCCATAAATTGGTGGATCCTGAAAAAGTTTACATGCTACCTTTACACATCAAACGAATTGAGGAAATATTTTAAGGCAATGGACAGAGCAGGAGATGGATTCCAGTACTCTTAAACAAAAATTTCATCTGATTAGTGATGCCAAAATAAAAGTGAATTTTCGTTGGTCCACAAACAAACGAGTTAATGAAAGATGGTGCCTTTGATGAAGTCCTGAATGAATCTGAAAAAAACAGCTTGGAATGCTTTTAAAGCAGTGACCCAGAATTTCTGAGGCAACAAAAAATTGCCTATGCAGAATTGGTTGATGAACTTCTCCAAGGTTACAGATCAGTGGGATGTAATTAATAAGAGTTTAAAAATTAATTTTTTGCATTCGCACTTTGATTTTTTGCCCAAACATGGGAGATGTCAGCAATGAACATGGAGCGCGATTTCATCAGAACATTTCTGCGATGGAGAAACGATACCAGGGCAAGTGGAGCCCAAACATGCTGGATGATTACTGCTGGACGCTAATAAGAGAAGCCTCGGATGTCACTTACAAGCGAAAATCATCAAGAAAAATATTTTAAGTATAGTAAGTAAAGAACCATTTTAATATTGTCCTCGCGAAAAGATTATTCTATTATATTCGAATATGAAAAAGTTTCCTCAAAATAGCAAAATTTCGTGGTCATTTTCGAAGTGAGCATGCAGAAAACTATAGGAATCACCAGATTTCATATTGGGGGGAAGTAAGTTCAAATTTGTCGAATGGTGTAATCAGGGGTCCTTTCCCATTGGCTGTAAGTTTTGTTCCCCTAGGTTTACTGCAGAGCTCATATCGTTATTGAACTAATTGGAATCACCACCTATCGCTTCGCTGTAAGTATGTCACTGCTGTCGAGAAACATTAAATCATTTAAGCCATATTTATGACCAAAATTAACCTTGTTGAAGTCTAGTTGCCAAGTGAATTTTCACACACACACTTTCTCTCGCACACACTTTCTCTCGCACACACACACACACACACGCGCGCGCGCGCTTTCTCTCACACACACACTTTCTCTCTCACACACACACTTTCTCTCACACACACACACTTTCTCTCTCACACACACTCACACTTTCTCACACACACACACACACACTCTCACCACTCTCACACACACACTCTCACACACACACTCACACACACACACACACACACACTCTCACACACACACACCCTCTCTCACACACACACACCCTTTCTCTCTCTCTCTCACACACACACACACCCTTTCTCTCACACACACACACCCTTTCTCTCTCACACACACACACACACACCCTCTCTCACACACACACACCCTTTCTCTCTCTCACACACACACACCCTTTCTCTCTCACACACACACACCCTTTCTCTCTCACACACACACACACCCTTTCTCACACACACACACACCCTTTCTCTCACACACACACACCCTTTCTCTCACACACACACACCCTTTCTCACTGACGGTGGCATCGTCAGTCGGATCGCCAAATTCGCTGATGACACCAAGCTTGGGGCCAATGTTGGGACGCCCGAAGCGATCGAGGAACTGCGTGCGGACCTAGGTAGGATAGGAGAGTGGTCCGAAAAATGGCAAATGCCGTTTAACTTGGGTAAATGCAAAGTGATGCACATTGGCTACGCCAATCCCAAGTCGGACTACTCGATGTTGGGCAGTAATATCGAGGTGACTGATTTAGAAAAGGACTTGGGTGTGCTAATTAGCAGCGACCTTAAGTTTACGAAACAGTGTGTAGAGGTGGAAAAGAAAGCCCAGAAACTATTGGGTTATATCAGGAGGCAATTTCAGTTTCGGAACAAGGAGATTGTGCTCTCACTGTACAATTCCCTTGTTCGGCCGTACCTGGAGTATGCTGTGCAGTTCTGGTCGCCCACCCTCAGGAAAGATATTGAGAGGCTGGAGCGAGTGCAGGCGAGGGCCACAAAGTTAATCCCTTCCGTTAGGCATATGGGCTACAATCGACGGTTACGCGCCCTGAACTTGTTTTCGCTTGAAACTCGGAGGCTGCGCGGTCAACTGATCGAGGTTTTCAAGCTCTTACGAGGGTTCAACGATGTCGATTTAGAAGTATGTTTAGTTTAAATGATAACCCAACTCGCAACAATGGTTGGAAGTTGGATTTGAAACGGTTTAGGACTAGTGTGTGTGGGAATTACGTTACGTACAAGATCTGTGACACATGGAACAGGTTACCTTCGGAAGTTGTGAACAGTTCCTCTGTGGATCAGTTCAAGAAAAGGTTAGACGAAATCTTGCACACTATTTGAGTGTGTAAAGACATTTAGGACCTCAGTCTACGGAAATTTCTTTTCCTATAAATAGTTAATATCTGGAACCAACTTCCCTCAGAGGTTGTTTCCAGTCAAAGTGTAAATCTGTTTAAAAATAGGCTAGACAAAGTACTGAACACACTCATAGTTTAAGATTAAAACCTCAGAAACCTCTGCAGGAGTTTGCTTGCTCGGTCTCTGTGAGCAAGCTAAATATAGAGCTATTTATATATTCTCCACTTTCCTGTAAAATTTCCTTGGCTACTTTTCCAGGGTCAAGGTATTTTCTTCAACCTTTTTCTGTACCTGCCTCTGGCAGGGAGGGAGCGGAGGGTGGGGAGAGAGCCTTCTACTTTTCTATCCAGTTTTCTACTATTGCTAGGATAGTTGAAAGAAAAATAAACTTTCACAAAATTTTCCCTGGCACCCGTTGCCATTGGTACCTCCTCGGTATGGGCCGCAAGGCCTTTTGAGGTACTTCTTTTCCTTGTAACTCCTTGTAACTCTCTCACACACACACACACCACTTTCTCTCTCTCTCTCTCTCTCACACACACACACACACACACACACACTTTCTCTCTCTCTCTCTCACACACACACACTTTCTCTCTCTCTCACACACACACACACACTTTCTCTCTCTCTCACACACACACACACACACACACACACACACACACACTTTCTCTCTCTCTCTCTCACACACACACACACACTTTCTCTCTCTCTCTCTCACACACACACACACACTTTCTCTCTCTCTCACACACACACACACACACACACACACTTTCTCTCTCTCTCACACACACACACTTTCTCTCTCTCTCTCTCTCTCACACACACACACTTTCTCTCTCTCTCTCTCTCTTTAAGAAAGGGGATCACGAAAGTCCAGGGAACTATCGTCCTATTAGTCTCACTTCAGTTGTAGGTAAATTATTAGAAAGGATAATAGCTGATAGAATCGTTGACTATTTGGATTCCTACAAGCTACTTGGGGACTCCCAACATGGGTTTAGACGGCATAGGTCGTGTCTCACCAACTTGCTCGAGTTTTTCCACGTCATGTTGAGTGAGTACGATAAGAGTAGGGCGATTGATATACTTTATCTCGACTTTCAGAAAGCCTTTGATAAGGTACCTCACCGCCGGCTAATGGCGAAAGTGCGCGCGCTGGGTATCGGTGGGGAAATAGGTAGGTGGATTGAAAACTGGCTGAGGAATAGGCGGCAGAGGGTGGTAATTAAAGGGGCTAGTTCGGGTTGGGCCTCGGTCACTAGTGGGGTTCCTCAGGGTTCCGTTTTGGGGCCGCTGTTGTTTACCATTTACATAAATGATATCGACGGTGGCATCGTCAGTCGGATCGCCAAATTCGCTGATGACACCAAGCTTGGGGCCAATGTTGGGACGCCCGAAGCGATCGAGGAACTGCGTGCGGACCTAGGTAGGATAGGAGAGTGGTCCGAAAAATGGCAAATGCCGTTTAACTTGGGTAAATGCAAAGTGATGCACATTGGCTACGCCAATCCCAAGTCGGACTACTCGATGTTGGGCAGTAATATCGAGGTGACTGATTTAGAAAAGGACTTGGGTGTGCTAATTAGCAGCGACCTTAAGTTTACGAAACAGTGTGTAGAGGTGGAAAAGAAAGCCCAGAAACTATTGGGTTATATCAGAAGGCAATTTCAGTTTCGGAACAAGGAGATTGTGCTCTCACTGTACAATTCCCTTGTTCGGCCGTACCTGGAGTATGCTGTGCAGTTCTGGTCGCCCACCCTCAGGAAAGATATTGAGAGGCTGGAGCGAGTGCAGGCGAGGGCCACAAAGTTAATCCCTTCTGTTAGGCATATGGGCTACAATCGACGGTTACGCGCCCTGAACTTGTTTTCGCTTGAAACTCGGAGGCTGCGCGGTCAACTGATCGAGGTTTTCAAGCTCTTACGAGGGTTCAACGATGTCGATTTTAGAAGTATGTTTAGTTTAAATGATAACCCAACTCGCAACAATGGTTGGAAGTTGGATTTGAAACGGTTTAGGACTAGTGTGTGTGGGAATTACGTTACGTATAAGATCTGTGACACATGGAACAGGTTACCTTCGGAAGTTGTGAACAGTTCCTCTGTGGATCAGTTAAAGAAAAGGTTAGACGAAATCTTGCACACTATTTGAGTGTGTAAAGACATTTAGGACCTCAGTCTGCGGAAATTTCTTTTCCTGTAAAATAGTTGATATCTGGAACCAACTTCCCTCAGAGGATGTTTCCAGTCAAAGTGTAAATCTGTTTAAAAATAGGCTAGACAAAGTACAGAACACACTCATAGTTTAAGATTAAAACCTCAGAAAACTCTGCAGGAGTTCGCTTGCTCGGTGTCTCTGTGAGCAAGCTAATATAGAGCTATTTATATATTCTCCACTTTCCTGTAAAATTTCCTTGGCTACTTTTCCAGGGTCAAGGTATTTTCTTCAACCTTTTTCCGTACCTGCCTCTGGCAGGGAGGGAGCTGAGGGTGGGGAGAGCCTTCTACTTTTCTATCCAGTTTTCTACTACTGCTAGCATAGTTGAAAGACAAAATTTTCCCTGGCACCCGTTGCCATTGGTACCTCCTCGGTATGGGCCGCAAGGCCTTTTGAGGTACTTCTTTTCCTTGTAACTCCTTGTAACTCTCTCACACACACACTTTCTCTCTCTCTCTCTCTCTCTCTCTCTCTCTCTCTCTCTCTCTCTCTCTCTCTCTCTCTCACACACACACACACTTTCTCTCTCTCTCTCTCTCTCTCTCTCTCTCTCACACACACACACACTTTCTCTCTCTCTCTCTCTCACACACACACACTTTCTCTCTCTCTCTCTCTCTCTCTCTCTCTCTCTCACACACACACTTTCTCTCTCTCTCTCTCTCTCTCTCACCCCCGCAGGGGGTATAAAGGTTATGCACAGTCCTTCTGGGTGTTGTAAACTTTATACTTGGGGTGTGACAGCCCTCCGGTCCCGAGTCGTGGGATTCTAGAGAAATTGGCTGCCAATTTCTTTAGGTTCTCTCTCTTTCGGGAGGGCGGGTGAAGTCTGTTGTACAAACCTGTCCCGTGGGTTACTAGGACCCCTTCCCATCCCACTCTGTCCTTTTAGCTTAGGTTAGGGATGTTCTCCTCTGACTGCAAAAAAAAAAAAAAAAAACTTTTTGTATTGTCTTTTTCTCTACTGTTACGATTAGGACGCTACTGCTATCTCATGCGTGGGAAGAGAGCTTGGAACCTCTATAAATAACACCATTTAACTTCAGTTGTAGGTAAATATTTAGAGGGGATAATAGCGAGTAGGATTGTTGACCATTTGGATTCCTACAGCTACTTGGGGACTCCAACATGGGTTTAGACGGCATAGGTCGTGTCTCACCATCATGCTCGAGTTTTTCTACGTCATGTTGAGTGAGTATGATAAGAGTAGGGCGATTGATTAGAAGGCCTTTGATAAGTACCTCACCGCCGGCTAATGGCCGAAGTGCGCGCGCTGGGTATTGGTGGGGAAGTAGGTAGGTGGATTGGAAACTGGCGAAAAATGCCACAAAGTTAATCCCTTTCGTTAGGCATATGGCTACAATCGACGCTTACGTGATGCGGGTTCAAAGATGTCGATTTTAGAAGCATGTTTAGTTCAAATGATAAGCCAACTCGCAACAATGGTTAGAAGTTGGATTAGAAACGACTAGTATATGTGGGAATTACTTTAACACGTTGATAGTTTAAGATTAAAACCTCAGAAAACTCTGCAGGAGTTCGCTTGCTCGGTCTCTGTGAGCAAGCTAAATATAGAGCTATTTATATATTCTCCACTTTCCTGTAAATTTCCTTGGCTACTTTTCCAGGGTCAAGGTATTTTCTTCAACCTTTTTCCGTACCTACCTCTGGCAGGGAGGGAGCGGAGGGTGAGGAGAGAGCCTTCTACTTTTCTATTCAGTTTTCTACTACTGCTAGCATAGTTGAAAGACAAAATTTTCCCTGGCACCCGTTGCCATTGGTACCTCCTCGGTATGGGCCGCAAGGCCTTTTGAGGTACTTCTTTTCCTTGTAACTCCTTGTAACTCTCTCTCTCTCTCTCTCTCTCTCTCTCTCCTCTCTCTCTCTCTCTCTCTCTCACACACTTTCTCTCTCGTTGAAGCTGATAGAATCGTTGACCATTTGGATTCCTACAAGCTGCTTGGGGACTCCCAACATGGGTTTAGACGGCATAGGTCGTGTCTCACCAACTTGTTCGAGTTTTTCCACGTCATGTTGAGTGAGTACGATAAGAGTAGGGCGATTGATATACTTTATCTCGACTTTCAGAAAGCCTTTGATAAGGTACCTCACCGCCGGCTAATGGCGAAAGTGCGCGCGCTGGGTATCGGTGGGGAAATAGGTAGGTGGATTGAAAACTGGCTGAGGAATAGGCGGCAGAGGGTGGTAATTAAAGGGCTAGTTCGGGTTGGGCCTCGGTCACTAGTGGGGTTCCTCAGGGTTCCGTTTTGGGGCCGCTGTTGTTTACCATTTACATAAATGATATCGACGGTGGCATCGTCAGTCGGATCGCCAAATTCGCTGATGACACCAAGCTTGGGGCCAATGTTGGGACGCCCGAAGCGATCGAGGAACTGCGTGCGGACCTAGGTAGGATAGGAGAGTGGTCCGAAAAATGGCAAATGCCGTTTAACTTGGGTAAATGCAAAGTGATGCACATTGGCTACGCCAATCCCAAGTCGGACTTCTCGATGTTGGGCAGTAATATCGAGGTGACTGATTTAGAAAAGGACTTGGGTGTGCTAATTAGCAGCGACCTTAAGTTTACGAAACAGTGTGTAGAGATGGAAAAGAAAGCCCAGAAACTATTGGGTTATATCAGGAGGCAATTTCAGTTTCGGAACAAGGAGATTGTGCTCTCACTGTACAATTCCCTTGTTCGGCCGTACCTGGAGTATGCTGTGCAGTTCAGGTCGCCCACCCTCAGGAAAGATATTGAGAGGCTGGAGCGAGTGCAGGCGAGGGCCACAAAGTTAATCCCTTCCGTTAGGCATATGGGCTACAATCGACGGTTACGCGCCCTGAACTTGTTTTCGCTTGAAACTCGGAGGCTGCGCGGTCAACTGATCGAGGTTTTCAAGCTCTTACGAGGGTTCAACGATGTCGATTTTAGAAGTATGTTTAGTTTAAATAATAACCAAACTCGCAACAATGGTTGGAAGTTG
>JAJOZX010012772.1:0-2500 GCA_023014485.1 Bathynomus jamesi | reverse complement strand
ACTTGGGTAAATGCAAGTGATGCACATTGGCTACGCCAATCCCAAGTCGGACTACTCGATGTTGGGCAGTAATATCGAGGTGACTGATTTAGAAAAGGACTTGGGTGTGCTAATTAGCAGCGACCTTAAGTTTACGAAACAGTGTGTAGAGATGGAAAAGAAAGCCCAGAACTATTGGGTTATATCAGGAGGCAATTTCAGTTTCGGAACAAGGAGATTGTACTCTCACTGTACAATTCCCTTGTTCGGCCGTACCTGGAGTATGCTGTGCAGTTCTGGTCGCCCACCCTCAGGAAAGATATTGAGAGGCTGGAGCGAGTGCAGGCGAGGGCCACAAAGTTGATCCCTTCCGTTAGGCATATGGGCTACAATCGACGGTTACGCGCCCTGAACTTGTTTTCGCTTGAAACTCGGAGGCTGCGCGGTCAACTGATCGAGGTTTTCAAGCTCTTACGAGGGTTCAACGATGTCGATTTTAGAAGTATGTTTAGTTTAAATGATAACCCAACTCGCAACAATGGTTGGAAGTTGGATTTGAAACGGTTTAGGACTAGTGTGTGTGGGAATTACGTTACGTATAAGATCTGTGACACATGGAACAGGTTACCTTCGGAAGTTGTGAACAGTTCCTCTGTGGATCAGTTCAAGAAAAGGTTAGACGAAATCTTGCACACTATTTGAGTGTGTAAAGACATTTAGGACCTTAGTCTGCGGAAATTTCTTTTCCTGTAAAATAGTTGATATCTGGAACCAACTTCCCTCAGAGGATGTTTCCAGTCAAAGTGTAAATCTGTTTAAAAATAGGCTAGACAAAGTACAGAACACACTCATAGTTTAAGATTAAAACCTCAGAAAACTCTGCAGAGGTTCGCTTGCTCGGTGTCTCTGTGAGCAAGCTAAATATAGAGCTATTTATATATTCTCCACTTTCCTGTAAAATTTCCTTGGCTACTTTTCCAGGGTCAAGGTATTTTCTTCAACCTTTTTCCGTACCTGCCTCTGGCAGGGAGGGAGCGGAGGGTGGGGAGAGAGCCTTCTACTTTTCTATCCAGTTTTCTACTACTGCTAGCATAGTTTGAAAGACAAAATTTTCCCTGGCACCCGTTGCCATTGGTACCTCCTCGGTATGGGCCGCAAGGCCTTTTGAGGTACTTCTTTTCCTTGTAACTCCTTGTAACTCTCTCTCTCTCTCTCTCTCTCTCTCTCTCTCTCTCTCTCTCTCTCTCTCTCTCTCACACACACACGTATAAGATCTGTGACACATGGAACAGGTTACCTTCGGAAGTTGTGAACAGTTCCTCTGTGGATCAGTTCAAGAAAAGGTTAGACGAAATCTTGCACACTATTTGAGTGTGTAAAGACATTTAGGACCTCAGTCTGCGGAAATTTCTTTTCCTATAAAATAGTTAATATCTGGAACCAACTTCCCTCAGGGGTTTTTCCAGTCAAAGTGTAATCTGTTTAAAAATAGGCTAGACAAAGTACTGAACACACTCATAGTTTAAGATTAAAACCTCAGAAAACTCTGCAGGAGGTCACTTGCTCGGTCTCTGTGAGCAAGCTAAATATAAAGCTATTTATATATTCTCCACTTTCCTGTAAAATTTCCTTGGCTACTTTTCCAGGTCAAGGTATTTTCTTCAACCTTTTTCCGTACCTGCCTCTGGCAGGGAGGGTGGGGAGAGAGCCTTCTACTTTTCTATCCAGTTTTCTACTACTGCTAGGATAGTTGAAAGACAAAATTTTCCCTGGCACCCGTTGCCATTGGTACCTCTCGGTATGGGCCGCAAGGCCTTTTGAGGTACTTCTTTTCCTTGTAACTCCTTGTAACTCTCTCTCTCTCTCTCTCTCTCACACACACACACTTTCTCTCTCTCTCTCTCTCTCTCTCTCTCTCTCTCTCTCTCTCACACACACACACTTTCTCTCTCTCTCTCTCTCTCTCATCTCTCTCTCTCTCTCTCTCTCTCTCACACACACACACACACACTTTCTCTCTCTCGCGGCATAAAGTGGGAAACAGGACTGCCGATGCTGAAGGGAGGAGGCTAGTTGACTTTGCTGATGAGAACTTCCTCACTCAGTGGGTCAACGAGCCTACACGAGGCGAAAGCGTTCTAGACTTAGTATTCACGACCGAAGACAACCTCGTCACTGGCCTCACCGTTGACGAATCGTTGGGCGGGAGTGATCACGGTATTATTAGGTTCCGTGTGTGCGTCCCTCGGGTGAAGCGTAGTAACTCGAGAGGCAGTAAGCTCGATCTCCGGCGGGCGAACTTTGTTAGCCTCAGGGATAGCGTAGCAGAGATGGGGTTAGAGGTTGGCGGCGATGTTGAGGGAGTGTGGAGTGCATTCCGGGATGAGTTTATGGTGCTGCAGTCTGCTGCCATACCCTCAAAACTGGTCACCCCTGCTTCAACGCAGCCTAAGTGGTTCAATCGTGGCATCGCTTCGGCTATCCGAAATAGGAAAGTAGTGTATAGGAGGGCGAAGGCCAA